>CM028326.1:46616784-46919284 GCA_016647705.1 Eucommia ulmoides
TTTTACTTTGAAATTACATGTGTTTTGACATCATAAGGTATATATACTAGAGATGTTTTTAAAGTTTCGGGGTCGATTATGCTCGTGAAAGGTTTTACGCACCCCAAGATACCCGTTCGTAAATGGTACCTTAGTCTAAATGAATATTCACTATTAAACACTACTCGAGTAACGTTCTTTGATTTCATTAAACAAAACAATTCTCTTTTTTAAAGTTTTTCCTCTTTTTATGTATTTTATCATGATGTAAGCAGTTCGATGATCAATTATACTATTGCAACTAGAAATGAAAATATTTTTGTGCTTTTAACATAATGAAAGCAGTAAAAACTTTACTATAGCATATTATTCTAGGCAACGACAACCCAATAACAGTTTATAAGAGGCATGAATATAAATATGCAAGCTATATGAAATGCAAACTAACACTAAATTATTTGGATATGTGACCGAACCCGCACATGAGTTTCCTACGTATCTCGGATTAATGAGAATTAGATCTTCATATAGTTTTTTCGTATTTGGGTTAAACTAAATGGTTTATGTTATTAAAGGTGTGACCAAACCCTTTTGGGTTGCCTACGTACTTTAGGGGTAACCAAAGATTAGGTCATCACGTAGTTCATTCTTGTTAAGTTGAAAGTTGAGTTGGGTTTAGTTGGTTATTAGTTGATTATTAGTTGACTATTTATTTTGAACAACATGAGTTACAACATGATATGGACATAACCTCTTTAGTTTTGTCATGAACACCATAACCGAACTCCTTTGTTTTCGGTTAGTTAGTGTTAGTGTGTGAGTATATTAGTTAAAATTTGAAAATAAATACCATATATTTATGTCAATCCTACTCATAAATAAGAAAAACGGGAATGTTTCGGAAGAAAAGTCATACATATCCCCGAAAGAATCGAGGTCTTCCCTTTATCCTGGATTTTTTGCCACAAGCGTATGTCGGCATAGTATATAAGTATATATATTACGATTGCATGGTTTCTCCTTGGTGAGAGATGGGGGGTATCAGTGGATGGATTGGGGTTGTTCTTGTGCTAGTTATGATGATCCCCATTAACCTGTTTTGCAGTTTATTGGTTCTTGGTTTGGACCTAATTTTGTTGTTTCTTGAACTACTGTCCTCCTCGTGGCCCCTTGTGTCCACCGGTGCTTATTATCACATGCATTTATAAAAATTTTATGATGAATTATGTACTCGTTGGCTCATCTAATTTCTTGTAACATAGTGATATGGGATTGATGTAGCCAAAAAATTCTCAGTCAAGTGTCATGCTCCACACGTACCAGAAAATCTTTCGTCTTCTTCTTTTACCTGCAAAACTGTGAATTCTAATGGGGGACACCAGTGTGGTGTCAGCCAAAGAACCTCCAGCGTGAGAATAAGTTAATCTGAATATAGTGAGAAATAAATTGCACACTTTAATCCCAGTCCCCTTTATCAGTTACCTTCTACCCTTTTTATAGAGTGATTAGCTGGTTACCGTATGAATGGATAGATCATTCAGTTATTCGTATCTTCCTGCCATTATGTATAATAGCCATTATTCCCATAATTATGGGAGAATTTCTATAATGGTCCCCATTACTCATGGGCCGTTACAGTCAATTCAGACTTATTCTAACGTATATAGGTTTGACCGAAACTCTAAGATGATTGACTTCCTATTTGGCTGTTGACACCTTGGGCTTATACATATCCACATATGGACCTTATCAAGTGGTCGCCCATGTCTTCATAGAGATCATCAAATTAGTGTTTGAATCATGGGCTTATGCTGCCCCAGCCCACTAAATAAGTGGCTTTACCAGACTATAATTCAGAGCCCATATAACGAATCCGACCCATTTAGGATTTTATACCTAGGTCAGTTTGGGGTGGGAGTTTTACACACATCATTTGCCCTCTTGACTTTCGCGACGATTCAGACGACGAGAAACGAAAGATCACTTCTTCTTTGAGTAAGTTCTTCCTTTCATCCATTCGATTCTCGACATTTTTCTTTTCATTTTGGGTTTCTATTCATTATTTTACAAAATGTCATCAAATCAATCATCGAAGCGGGCTCATCGTCAAATCTTGCAATATAATAGACGGCGACTGCCCAAGCTCCTTCGTATTCTAACCCCGATATAGACCTAGAGGCAAGTAAATTTCTAATAGAATGGCTTTCAACATTTAGGAAACAATGTAGTATTCCTTCATCAGTTTCGATTAGGGTTCCATCGAAGGATGAACGTCCTCAAAATTCTAGAGAAAATGAAGTATGCCTTTATCTCTGGATGTTCAAGTATGGACTCACTCTTCCTTTTTCCTCATTCATCCGCAATCTTTTTTGCCAAATGGAAATTACTCCAGTACAACTAACTCCAAACAGTTTTCACCAAATTATGGGAGCCATAATTCTTGCTAGGCTAAATGACATTACCGTTTCCGTTGATATAATTAGAAGCATAAGCCAACTTAAATACCTCGCCAAAATCTATAGATATTACCTTTCTATTCCCAAGGAATTTTCATTTCTTATAGACCTTCCAGCTAAGGTCAAAGACTGGCAGTCATGGTTCCTCTTCTTTTCTGGAGATTGAGAATTCTCTTATGAGGAAATAGGACAATCCTCAATGGTGCCAAAACGCTTCAGCTCCCCAAGTAATGATATTCCTAACAGTCCATTCCTTATCTGAAATTTTGTTGAAGTAATTTTGATCATATTTATTGATTTATCAAATGCAGGTGATAATGCTTGTCGGAAACTCGGTCTCACTCCAAGAATTAAAGAAGAGTTGAATAAGCTTCTAATCCCCAAAGATCGCCTTTACATAGAATTAGCATATTGGTAATTCATCCGACCGACAATGGATCTATCTCGTCTTCAAGAATTAGCTGAACTTCAGATCAATACCAAGAAAAGGAAAAGATCGGCAAAGAGACTCGCCAAAACGACTAATCAATCATCAACCCAGTCTCCTTGCAATATTGCTAGCAACCCGACCATCCGTCAAGTTATTTCTCATGATGATCCTGAAGTAGTAGTATCGCATGATGACTGCCAACCTCTCATCATTCACCAAAGAGGTATTATTCCTATTGTAATTCCATCCTTGGTTCTCTCCAACGAGCAAGCTCAAGGTGAATCTCTTTATAGATCAGCTAATATCCCTGTTGCAGAACCTCCTATTGTTGATCTTCCAGTTGTAGATCCTCATGTAGCTAGTCATCAATCCTCCCTAGTCCCTGTTTCCAACCAAATAACTATTCGAGGAATAACTAAGCAACATATGTTCCAGCTTATTGATGAAGTTGGTCGTTTTGTTCATGGTCATCACGCTATTTTTGACGATGCTATTAAATTCTTGTATCATCAATCCTAGGACAAAGACAAGAAAATGACTGAAGGCAAGAATAAACCTGAAATCTTTCAAATGGTGATTTGCGCCCTTCTCCAGGTATTGGCACCATTTTAATCTATCTTTTACCTTCAAATAATCTTACTATTCGACCTCATTTGATAACAACCTTATCATATCAGTATATGCATATGTCCTCTGCTCTAGTAAATTGTGCTGGGGACGAGAACAAGCTGGATGCCCAACTGAAATGACTGAGCTCAGCAAGGTTGAGGCTAAAGTAAAAGATTTGGAAAATGAGAAGTTAAAGCTTGCCACCGATCTTGCCTTGTCTAGATCTTCTCAAGAATAATTCAGGGCTGAATTACAATCTATCAACGAACAAAGGGAGGCTCTTCAAAAGAGTAATGCACTTTTCTGCTCTAAGAATAGAGAGCTTAGAACTTCAATCAAAGTGATCAGAGAAGAATGCATGTCTCTCAGAGAAGAATCCCGCAACCTTTCAGAGGAGCTTGCCTCAGCCCATCTGATAATTGATCAGAAAGATGCCAAGATCAAAGAAAAATATGCTTCCCTCCTAAGAAGTCATGTTTAGTTCCAAGAGGGAGAGGTTTCTCTTCAAAGGTTTCAGTCTGAAAAAGAGAAAATGTCTATTGAGCTATCAGCTGCACAAGATAAGGCCAAAAAAGACATTGACAACCTCTGGTCTTTTTTCAAGAAAAAATCAAAGAGGCTTCAAAAGGTCGGCTTTGCTTTTTGTCAAAGGCTGGTGTCAGAGGAGTTTCTTGAGTCCGATCTCTCCTTCCTGGATCTTGATGACGAAACGGATGAAGTTATAGAAGAACATCAAGATTTACCTAGTTCAGCAGCCGAGGTGCCAACAGAGAGCTCAGCACGGATTGTCACTCTTGATAACGCCGAATGATAACTCAGCCAAGCTTCGGTTAAATCAATTGATTGCCACCTATCTGCATTAATTTTCACATCTTTTCATCTTTATCTTCTGTTGGCCTGTAATTAACTTTATTAATGACAATATCTTTGATCGTCATGACCTATAATTGAACAGTTACCGCCGTTACAATTTTCAAGATGTTTTGTGATGATTGCAGTATGTTTTTATCAGAGCATGTCACTTCCTCATTTAATGTGTGCTTTTTCGACGCTTCAATTATCTTTCCCCATTCCTCTTGCTCGACTATTTAAAGATACCACTGGTTCTTCATATCTTCAAGAAACCCTTCCTTGCACCAATATCAAAAGCTTCAAAAATTCCTTTGACAGTTATAGGCTCCACCATATGGATTAACAACCCTTCTACCTATTCAAGAATCCAAATTGAGAGACACAATGAGATTGAAATAGGGGAGTGTTTCTATTCTTTGATGCAGACAGCCATGAACGCCAGAGATAAGTATCCACGCCTTTGCGCCATGGAAGAAGTTTCTGCCATCTTCACTGCCATGGAATCGGCCCATTTTCAAGTCGTCTCTCACTATCTTGAAGCGAAACAAGAAGGACCTAGTCACTAACTTCAACTACCAAAAGCTTTATGCTAATGTCATGAAAGTGAAAAAAGGATAGGCTCTTGGAGAAGAATGAGGAGAAAAGGGATAAAATTCATGAACTAATCCAAAAACTCAACCAATATGAAGACCATGAATTTTTTCTTTCTAATCCTGACTCAGCGGATCTTGGCTTTCCTACTTCTCCAGAGTCAGATTGAAGCGCCTCCCACTCAGCCTCGAATGAAGAAAAAGAAGAAGAAGAAGAAAAACCTTCTTTTTTTTTTTTTTTTTTTTTTTTTTTTTTTTTTTTTTTTTTTAAGACCAGTTTGTATCTCTTCCTTTTTTTTTGTGTGTATGAAAAAGACGCATGTATCATTTTTGCTTATAATATGAATGGGTTTTTATATATAATAACTTATCTACCCCCATTCGTAACAAAATTAGGATACATAACTTGGTTACGAATCTTTGAACAAGCATATGACAGTAGAAGGATAAACTCTGGAATAATACCTTAAACAAGTGCTTGCTAATCCAATACACCCTAATAGAATACAAAGTTGATCCCAAGTTGGATAAATCAGTTTCTTGCTGGGCTTAAGTGCCCAGTTAAATGATGTGCTAATGTGCTCAGTTGTTTGCTGGGCTGAGGTGCCTAGTTAAATGCTAAGTTGATGTTCTTAGTAAAATTCTGAGTTAAAGAACTCAATTGTTTGCTGGGCTTAAGTAACCAGTTAAATGCTGAGCTGATGCACTCAGTTAAATTCTGAGTTGGAGAACTCAATTGTTTGCTAGGCTTAAGTGCCCAGTTAAATGCTGAGTTGATGTACTCAGTTAAATTCTGAGTTTGAGAACTCAGTTGTTTGCTGGGCTGAGGTGCCCAGTTAAATACTGAGCTGATGTGCTCAGTTGAATTCTGAGTTGGAGAACTCAATTGTTTCCTGGGCTGAGGTGCCCAGTTAAATGCTGTGCTGATGTGCTCAATTGAATTCTGAGTTAGAGAACTCAGTCAAAGAATGAAAATCTCATGGAATTAAAGGTTTATTTCTTTTATTAAAAAATGCATTGAGAAGACAAATAATTTCAAATTTTTGAAAAACAAAATAGAGATTAAAGATAAAGAACTCATACAAAATACTTTCGCAAATGAGAGACGTTCCAAGGTCTAGGAACAACAACTCCATCAAGTGATTCAAGCCAATAAATTCCTGGTCTATTAACTTTAATGACATGATAAGGTCCCTCCCAGTTTGGAGCAAGCTTTCCCAGACGAGCTTTTGGTCGATGAGGCAATACCCATCGAAGTACCAAGTCTCCAATGGTGAAACTCCTTGGGCGAACTGCATGATTAAATTTACGTTCCATCTTAGTCTTGTAAGCCTCCATATGCATTAATTCATTATCACTATTTTCGTCAAGTTGATCCAATTCCTCTCGTATGCAGCCTTCGTTCTTCTTTAAATCAGCAGCAGCAACTCGTCTGGTTGGCAACCCAATCTCCACTGGAATGAAAACTTCAATTCCGTAAGTCAAAGAAAAGGGTGTTTATCTAGTTATAGATGTAGGGGTGGTACGATAAGCGCATAAAACACCAGGGGGTTCTTCCACTCATTTGCCTTTAGCATCATCCAAACGTTTTTTGAGCGCCTCTTTAATTGAACGGCTGGTCGCCTTTGCTTGTCTATTTACTTGGGGATATGCTAGACTGGACGTTCAATGTTGTATCTTGAGGTCATTGTACATCCAAACAACGTTTCCTCCAGTAAATGGTGTTCCATTGTCAGATATAAAAGCAACAGGTATGCCAAAACGGCAAATGGCCTATTTCCACATAAAATTCTTCACTTCATTTTCACCCATGGTTACAAACGTGTTTGCTTCAACCCACTTGGTGAAATAGTCGATCACCACCAACAAATATTTTTTGTTTCCAGGAGCTAGAGTAAAAGGATGCAAAACATCCATTCCCCACTGAGCAAACAACCAAGGACTAGTGATTGGAGTTTGTTGCTGAGCTGGGACATTGATATCATTAGAGAATCGTTGGAACTTGTCACACTTTCGCACATATTCCGCCGTATCAGTGCACATGGTTGGCCAATAATATCTCACTCTCAATACTTTATGAACCAAAGATCTTCCCCCTTGGTGATTACTGCACACACCTTAATCTATTTCTTGTAGAACATAGCTAGCTTCATTTGGTCCTAAACACAACAGCAAAGGTTGGGAAAAAGATGGCCTATACAATTTATCGTCAGATAACACATACCTTGACGATTTATAAACAATTTTCCTAGCAGCATATCTGTCATCTAGTAACACTCCTTTCTTCAAATACTGAACTGTAAAAGTCCTCCAATCAATTTCTTCATCCAACTGACCTATACATGCACACTGAGGGGTTGGAGTAATCGAAGGCTGGTCTAGAAACTCAATCAGTTCAGACTTCTGATCTGATCCCAAAGTTAAAGCAAGTACCAACAAAGCATCAGCCTTGATTTTTTCAGTTCTTGGGATGGCTTAAAATTTATAGCTTTGAAACTGGGAAGTGAGGTCTTTTACTTTCTCGGCATAGAGGCGTAAATTGTCTCCATTTATAAGAAACAGGTCGTTGATCTGATTTATCACCACTTGAGACTGACTACACTTCCAGATGCTGAGCACCTAACTCCTTGGCAAGAGTTAGCCCGAGAACCATTGCTTCATACTCGCTTCGTTGTTGGAAGCTTGGAAACCTAACTGCACGACTTTTTTAAGCTGATCTCCCTTAGGTATTTGTATAACTATTCTCACTCTGCATCCTTTCATGTTTCAGGCTCCATCAACCCATAACTTCCACTGAGCGACTGAGTAAGATGTTACTTCTTCATTCAATGGAGGAGTACATTCAGAAATGAAGTTAGCTAAAGCTGGCCCCTTGATTGTTGTTCTGGGTTTGTACTAGATAAAAAATTCACCCAGCTCAACAGTCCACTTCATTAGACGTCTAGATGCTTCTGGTCTGTGCATTACTACCTGGAGTGGGTATGAAGTCAGCATGGTTACTACATGTGCTTGAAAATAGGGTCAGAGCTTCCTAGCAGCAATTATTAAAGCTAATGCTAGTTTTTCCAACTCCGTATAATGGGTTTTAGCTGAAACCAATGATTTGCCGACGTAGTAGATTGGCCTCTGCCCTCCTGCGAGTTCTTGAACGAGTGAAGCACTCATTGCTCAAGGGTTACTGCCAGATATAATTTCAACTCTTCTCCTGGGTATACCTTGGCCAATGTTTTCGCTAAACCCAAGTAATCCTTAATAGACTGAAAAACACGCTCATTGTCATCATCCCACTGAAAGATCTTGTTTTTCCTCAAAATTTTGAAGAAGGGAGCACAACGATTAGTAAATTTTGAGATGAATCTGTTTAAAGCTGTCAATCTTCTAGTCAAGACTTGAACTTCTCGTATAGAAATGGGGATTTTAGATTTTTGACAGCTTCTATTTGTCCTGAATCTACAGTAATGCCAAGCTCATTAACTACAAAACCAAGAAACTTTCCAGAAGTGACCCCAAAAGCGCACTTTTCAAGATTCAACTTCATATCGTACGTTCTTAAAACAGAAAAAGCTTCAGCTACATGGGAGAGGTGATCTGTTTGCTGAAAACGTTTGATCGGCATATCATCCATATAAACCTCCATGGTAGTCCCAATTTGATCGTGAAAAATACAATTCACCAATCCCTGATAAGTAGCACCTGCATTTCTCAAACCAAAAGGCATTACTCTATAACAATAAGTACCTTTTGGTGTGATAAACAATGTTTCTTCCTCATCTTGTTGATCTATGCGGATTTGGTTATAGCCTGAGTAAGCATCCATTATTGACAGGCGTTGGTACCTGGCGGTATCATCAACCATCTGATCAATCATTGGCATTGGATAATAATCTTTAGGGCATGCTTGATTCAAATCGGTAAAATCTACACACATCCTCCATTTTTCATTTATCGTTTTGACAAGAACTGGATTAGCCAACCATTTGGGGTATGTTACTTCCCTTATGTGGCAAATAACAAGCAATTTCTTCACTTCAGTTTCAATTATTTGTTCTTTCTCAGGACTGAACGTTCTCCTTTTTTGCCGAACTAAAGGATACGATTTGCATATGTCTAAACGATGAACAACAACATTAGTACTTATTCCTTTCGTATCAACCGACGACCAAGCAAAAACATCCAAGTTCATTTGAAGCAGTTCTCTGATCTTCGCTTCCTCAGTCTGGCTTAATGATTCGCCAATCATAAACTTATGAGTTTCGTCATTGAAAGTTATCTGTTTCACATGCTCATCAGGTTGAATCATACTTGCGTGTTCTCTGAAATCATCAATCTCTCCTACTGAGTCTACAGAGTGACCTACTTCATGAACTTTCTTTGATTGCTATAAAAGAGAGCTTTTGCCCTTTATAGCTATGGAAAAACACTACCTTGAAGAGGCTTGATCACCTCTTATAACTGCCACTGAATTTCCTCTAGCATACTTCACACATTGGTGATACGTTGACGGGACAGCTCTCATTGCGTGCAACCATGGACGGCCTAGAATAGCATTGTATGGTGATATAAAGTCTATCACCATGAAATCCGTGGCCTTCATGTACCCTTGCTCTTCTTTATTAGAGGTAACTGACAAAATAATTTGCCACAAGAGGATGTAAGCTCGCCATTAAATCCTACCATAACAGTCTGTGTTGAGCTTACATCTGAGCTCGGCACTCCCATTTGTTTCAGAGTACTAACAAAGATAATGTTTGCTGAGCTACCATTATCAATCAAGATATGTCGTACCTGGAAACTTGAGATCCACAAAGATACAACTAAGGCATCTTCATGAGAGTAAACAATCCCTCTACAATCAGCCTCAGAAAAGGTGATAATAAGGCTTGGCTTTGTTACTACCAATGACTCCCCATAACAACGTTCCAACGTCGCTTCACATACCTTTCTTTTTCGTGCATGATTGGACTCCCCGGTACTCGGTCCGATTGAATTTATCATGAAAATTACCTCATGATTTTCTTTAGGATGCTCTTCCTTCTGCCCTCTTTCTCGACGTTTTTTTACCTCGGTTATCATTTCTTGGCCTCTTCTTGTCCCTAGGACGATCTTGCATATAATCCCGTAATTGTCCCAAGTCTGCAAGTTGCCTGATCTCCTTCTGAAGCTCTCAACAATAATTTGTATTGTGGCCATGGTCCTTATGAAAATTGCAATACTTAGAGCGATTCTTCCAATTTAACTTAGTGGTCTGTCTGGGAGGCCATTGAATTATATCAAATGTATGAATCTCCTGCAGGATCCGTGAGATCAGTATGCGTAATCCAGGAAGACCTAGTTCCTGGAGAACTTCTGGCCTGGAATTTGAATTCCTTGTTCGGTCATTACGCCTATCAGATGTGCCAGTTTTTGCCTTGCCAATATCTTTCTCATTTTTCCTGTGATGATCCCAAAATAACCCCTACCTTCTCTATCCAGTTTCACATCTTCTAGCTTCATGTAAGGCTTGGATTTCTCCATCAACTTCATCATACTCTGAGGGCACTTTTTGGTTAACGAATCTTGAAATCATCCAGGACGCAACTCTAATGTAAAAGCATTGATAACAAGGTTCATATCAAAACCTTCAATGCAGGTCAGTTCTTCATTAAACCGACTCATATATTGACGCAAAGTTTCTCCTTTTTCCTGACACAGGGCAAGCAGGAAATCCGGCCCTTTCATTAACCTCTAACATATTATGAAATGGTTGATGAATGTCTTTTCGAACTCATTAAACGATATTATAGAGTTCGCAGGAAGAGTATATAGCCATTCAAGAGCTCATCCCTTCAAAGTGGTCACAAAAGCTCTACAAAAGGTGGAATCACTAGAATTATACAAATTCATGACATGTTTGAACTGGAGAATATGGTCAACTGTATCGGTTCTCCCATCATACTTTTCAAACTTCGTTAGATCAAACTTTTCAAAAAATGGGATAGCCAGTATTTCCGGGGAGAAGGGCAACTCAGTACTTTTCAATAATGTATCCAGCTCGTCTAGAGGTTGAACTCTCTCCACTTGACTCTTGATTTGTTGATGTGAATCAACAGTCTCAGTTTGAATATTGGTCCCTCGTTCTAGTTGATGGCTGGCCTCTCCATGGGCAGGTCGTTCTTCATAAGATTGAGGATCAACACGTCGTGCAATTTCTACATCCTCCCTGACTCCATGAGTACTTGTATTATGCTGCGACCAGTTGTCAGTGATTACGTCAGCTAGTAGGGGTGAAATTGTGCACGCCTACTTACACTCGCAAGTATACGAGGTCTAAGTTTTAATATAGTGGATCTATGAAGATCGGATATCGTTCCCACAGAGAAAAGTGTGAATAATTGAATTGAATACCGCAATTGACATAGTCTCGTGTTATCCTGACGACGAAAAACGTGAATTGAAATTAAACTAAGCTAAACTACAATCAGTGGGTTAATCCTAACTAAGTTGATTAATTAGGAATTGATTTCGTTCACTTAATACGCGTTTGATTTCATTCAGTTAACAATAACGGAGTTTAGGTATCCGACAATCTCAGTTCCTAAACTCCTCCGCCACCTCTTCCGAGGGTAAGACGAGGGAATACGCGACTTTCGTGTCAACGAAGAGGTCCCCCTCAATGTCTTAACGACTCTAGGCCGCGTGAGTCTTGACCCAACGTCATCGATTGCATACTAACTAACACCCTTCCAGGTCGTCAGGTCGTAACGATGTGTTTACCCTAATCCGAATCCACGGTTACCTCTCCCAAGTGTCAAACCCTAGATTCTCAAATCCAACCCTAATACCGTTACAAGCATATTAAGATCATCATCAAATGATAAACACAATCGGAATTAAAACAACAACCGTTAAAGAAACGTATATTAAACCAAACGAGTATTTATACAACTACACCTTTCCCTAACTAATCTCTAAATTACACTAATATGTTCTTAGCCAATACAACATTTAATCAAGAGGAGATCGTCATCATCAACAATAAACATTAAATACAAAGATGGAAACAAATGAAGAAAAGCCAAATCTCAAAGTAGAGTAGTCCACTTTCGCCAAAGAACAGCCCTCCCGAGCTTCCTCTTCTCGCTTGATGAACTTCCTCTTCTAGCTCTTCAAGGTTTGGCCAAGAACCCTCTTTACAACTAATCTAATCTACTTCCTAAACTAATCTAATCTAACTAAGGTGGAAGAGAGCTCCTAAGAACAACCAAGCCCTCTCCTACATCTATGGAGTGTCTAAGGTGTAGGGGTTCTTTTTTTGGTTTGGTGGAGAAAGGGGTTAAAAGGAGGGATTTGGAAAATATCTTCAAAATATCTAAAAATAGATATTTCTGTGCAGAGTGTCACCGCCTAAGCGGTGGTTCACCGCTTAGGCGGTGGACTTAAGTCAGTTAAGTTCTGTCGGTAACTTCACCTAAGCGGTGGTTTTTCCGCTTAGGCGGTGGCTACTGGCAAGATATTCTGTTGTTTTCTCGCCTAGGCGGTGATTCATCCCTTCAGCACTCCAACATTCTGCCTTTTTTCTGCCTAAGCGGTGGAACTTCCGCTTAGGCGATGGTCTTCATTCACCGAAACCCTGTTTTGCACATTTTGTTCACCGTTTCTCCATCATTTTCACTTGTTTCTCGCCCTTTGATATCCTTTCACCTGTTCTACACTAAAACACACTAAAACACAATTAAATATAACTAAAATGCTTGAGAACTAACAAATCCAGTTTAGAAATAGATAGGTTTTTTACACCTATCATCAGCCATGTACTTGATAGTTTCTACCCTCTCGGCCATTTTCGCGTTAAGAGTATCTATCTTTGCATCCATATTTACTGCAACGGATGGTATATCAGATGGAATTTTTTCACGCTGCTCTAAACGAACATCTTCGTGTTGTTCCTCTGGTACATCTAGGACTGACGGCGGTGGTAAGTCATTATTCTGACTTGTCACTAGTACCCTAGCTTGCAAACACCTCATATCAACAACGTAGGATTTTACGTTCGTCTTCCCATAGACGGCGCCAAATGATGTGGCCAAAAAATTCTCAATAACGTGTCAAGCTCCACACGTACCAGAAAATATTTCATCTTCCTCTTTTACCTGCAAAACCATGAATTCTAATGGGGGACACCAGTATGGTGTCAGCCAAAGAACCTCCGGCGTGAGAATAAGTTAATCTGAATATAGTGAGAAATAAATTGCACACTTTAATCCCAGTCCCCTTTATCAATTACCATTTTTATAGAGTGATTAGCTAGTTACCGTATAAATGGAGAGATCATTCAATTATTCATATATCCCTGCCGTTACGTATAATAGCCATTATCCCCGTAATTATATGAGAATCTCTGTAACGGTCCCCATTACTCATGGGCCGTTACAGTCAATTCAAACTTATTCTAACGTATACAGGTTTGACCGAAACTCTGAGATAATTGACTTCCTCTTTGGCTGTTGACACATTGGGCTTATACATATCCACATATGGGCCTTATCAAGTGGTCGCCCATGTATTCATAGAGATCATCAAATCAGTGTTTGAATAATGGACTTATGCTGCCCCAGCCCACTAAATAAGCGGGTTTACCTGACTCCAATTTAGAGCCCATATAACGAATCCGACCCATTTAAGATTTTATACCTAGGTCAGTTTGGGGCGAGAGTTTTACACACATTAGGGATCATATGAGAGAATCAGTTATGTACCTGCTAAAGGCATTTATACATTAGATGTCGGATTATGTTTTGGTGAACTTGAAATCATTACTATTCGAAAATGTATAACATGCTTATATTGATTCTTAGGAACAAGACGGGACTTCCATTGACCTTTTTTCCTGTTTTGACCTTGTCCTTTTCTCCTTTAGGTGGAAGTTTAACAGTGCAGATGTATGGGTCACCGTCTCCTGGTGTACCAAGAGCAAGTGAAGAAAGTAAAGAGAAAGCTGATCATCTGTTGATTTCTGAAAAGCAAAATGGTCTGTCTCCCTCTTCGATTGTAGTCAACTCTCGGAAGGAGGTTAGTGATATATTCAAGAAGTGATCCATATTACTAGTAAGGTGTATGTAGTTTTTGAGATCTTATTTTACATTGGGGTTTGTCACCCATTGCCGTACCACAAAGGTCTTAATTTTGTCCAAAAATAAATGTCTTAGGGTCTAGTAGTCTACCTTCACATGTATATATCTAGCAAAGGAGACTTTGACAATCTATATATATAAATACTTCTGTTAATCTCGAATACTAATAAAGCTAGTTCCATCTTTTTTCCATGTTTCACATTAATGACATTGTGGTGGATTCTCATCCTACTGGTCTTCTTTTGCAATCCCTAATCTGTTACTTGCTAATGCAAAATTTATGATGGATTTCAGCCTTCAAAAAAATTTCACTTTGCTTGTACAGGAAAGGAAAAAGGAAAGAGTAAATCTCTCACTGAGACGGAAATGATTGGCATTCACATTGTGCAAACTGGATATAGCAATTAGTTGCGGAGTATGCACATGAGGTAAGCTCTCCATTTACATATTGATTAAGATCAACGAGCTAAACCTTTTGGTTCAAATTTCGTAATTCCTGCCTGTTTATCATCCTTATCCTGTTCATTTTATATTCTATTTTCTTGAATTCGTCAAGCTGTTTTTCAACCTTACCAACAAATGTTTTCAGGGTTTAGGGTTGGCTACAATACAGCCGTCATTTTGACTGTATGAGAAACAGTCCGAAAAGTTACAAGATCATTCTAAAGAAGTTGTAAGATAATTCATTGAAGTTGCGAGATTGTCTAAGAACTTGTAACTTTATAAGTTACGAGTTTTTCCTCAAAAGTTACAAGTTCATCTAAAACCTTGCGACTTCTGACCTTGTAACATTGGCGACTGTATCGGATACAGCCGCTACATGATAGTTTTTCCCATGTTTTCAAGGTGTTCCAATTAAAATAAGTGGTCTATTCGTACTTTTCTAGTGTTAGTGGAAAGCAATATGTTCATCTTTTAAATTCTTTTGGTAGTAGTCTCTAGCAAGTCAGATTGCTGTAGTATATAAATATACATGCAAATCATTCATACATTCATTGAGCAATCTATTTTTTAACTCTTGAAAACTTTGCTCACATTTGTCGGTCCATTCGAACTTGGATTCCTTACGAGTCAAATAAGTCAACGGAATAGTTATAACAGAAAATTCCTACACAAACCGTTGATAGTAACCTGCCAACCCTAAAAAGCTTCGCACTTCCGTCACCTTCCTCGACCTTTCCTATTGAACCATAGCTTCAATTTTCTTTGGATCCGCTTGAATACTGTCTCCCGAAATAACATGCCCCAAAAATACCACATGATCTAACCAGAACTGTACTTCGCATATAGCCTCTTCTCCCGTAACGTCTACAACACGATTCGAAGATGTTCTGCATGCTCGTCTCTGCTTTGGGAATAGATCAATATATCGTCAATGAATACAATAATAAATTGATCCAGACAAGGTTGGAAGACCCAATTCATCAGGTCCATGAAGGCAGTAGGAGCATTTGTCAAACCGGAGTGCATAACCAAGAATTCATAGTGTCCATATCTCGTACGGAACACCGTTTTCGCCACATCACTGTCTCTGACTTTCAATTGGTGATACCCTGATCGAAGATCTATCTTGGAGAACACTTTAGCCTTTTGGGGCTGGTCAAACAAGTCATCAATCCTAGGTAACGGATATTTATTACGGACAGTTACCCTAATCAACTGCCGATAGTCGATACACATTCTCAACGTGCCATCCTTTCTTCTTCATGAACAACGTTGGGGCTACCCATGGGAAACTTTAGATTTGATAAATCCAAGATCTAGTAAATCTTGCAACGAAATCTCACAACTGTACTTTCAATTCTTTCAGTTCGGTAAGCGCCATACGATAAGGGGGAATCGATATAGGAACAGTTCATGGAAGCAACTCAATAATGACTTCCACCTCCCTATCTACTGACAACCCTGGCCATTCTTCTGGAAACGCGTCAGGAAAAATCTCTGACCACTGGAATATCTGTTATCGAAACTTCTCTCTGATTGGTGTTAATTACGTGCGCAAGGTATCCCTGACATCCTTTTTGCAATAATTTCCTAGCTTCTAGGGCTGAAATCAGACTAGTAGGAGTGATAATTCTTTGGTAAGAAGACAGTACACTCACCTGACTACCCGTTCTGAATAGTTTTTACTGACTATCTTCTACTGATACTCCAGTGTCTGCGAGCCTAATAATGACAGGGTCTAAATTAATATTTTATATAAAATAACCGAATCATGCAATGCAGGCCCTAAATTCCATAATTTTTCCCGTACCCACTTTTTATTAAGAAAAATTGTTATTCGGTAAATTTCGTTTCGTTAATAACTACGGTACGCATTTGTTAGTATGGATGGTGACAAAAATTATTAGAATTGATGATTCCAAATTATAATCCCGTTTGCTAATAATTCAATTTAACAACAATGGTAATCGATTTAGACTTTTACCTCCTCCGAATCGTCCGTCGGCCGCGAGATAAATTTTTGGATTTTTATTGGGGTGTTTGTGTAATTTTTCCTTTTCTTCTTTTTTTTTTTTTTTTTTTTTTTTTTTTTCTTCTTCTTCTCTTTTTTTTTTCTTCCAGTTTCTCTGTTTCTATTCTAGTTCCCTGCCGACCAACCACCCACACCCCTCTCACCGGCGGCGACAAACCACCCAACCACAATCACACACGCCGTTGGACAAGACAAACGAACGGCACACCCACCTTCACCGCCGAACGCCACCATCGGACAGAAATGGGAACCCACACGTACCCACAACCGATGCTCTCTCTCTCACTAACTCCCCTTCACCGCCAGCCACCCTACACCGATCACAACCGCCTACACTGTCCGACGACGACCCACACACGATCGTTGACGATTGACGACTGGCGATCTGAACAGAAAACCCACACCTAACCACCGCTGCACCAAACAGGAATAAGAGACATACACTGGCACACTCACGCCAGTACCGAAACAGTGCCGATCCAACACACATGCACGACAGAAATTCCACAACTGATCACACCCCCTTCCCCATCGACGACGATCAACACACACACACAACACTGAAAGGGAACGGAACACCCACGCAGACGACCTCGCCGAAGAACCCAGCACCGCCGAACCCTCTCTCTCTCTAAAATTCTGATTTTTCTCCTCTGATAGTGTTTTGATCCTGACATTTTTTGCATGTATTCTTTTTATATGCATGAATTGAGTGGTAAAGATGGATTGTCGCTTGCCACGTCTCCTCCTTTCCTCTCTCTCTGTCGCCGGCGATCTCACTACACGCACACTCACGATATATGTATATATGTGTTTATATAAAAAAATTCTTTAGTTAAAATGCACTTTCCTCCCCCCAACTTCCTTTAAGATCCTATTTTAATAATTTCAACTTTTACAAGTTTCTAAAATTATAATTTCACCGTTACTATTTTCAATTTTTTATTTTTAATTATCCATTTGGATCTCAAGTGTAATTTCCACGTTTTCTAAATTTCAACTTTGACCCCTAAACTTTTAATTTTTATTTTTCATTAACAAAAATTTACCCCGAATTTCCTAATACTTTAAAATGTGACTATTAATGACGCACATACTATAATTTGGGCCTTACAGTTAGTTACCTCTCAATACTGGGTTTCCTTCCCTAGATATTTTTTAAGAAATTTCTAGGAACGTTCTTAGTAATTTAATGCTCATTAATGAGTCATTAATTGCTTGGCAAGGCCCTTAATTTTATGGGCTTTTAATGCTAATCATAATGACTTCGGTTTGGTTAATTTTGAATCGAGTTCTAATCCTTAGTTACTTTGGGTAACTTGGACTTGTCATGGCAATTTATTGGTTTGATTAAGTTATTTGGCTTTGGTTTATGGATATTAATAATTTCAACAAGAGTTTAAAGAAATGTTTTTGGTGTCGAATAAACGAAACCGATGATAGTAAATATTTCGGGGTCCAAGTAGGTAATCGAGGTAAATTGGTGAAATTTCCTATAATTAAATGGTAGTAACTAATTTTTATTCATATTAAAGGTGATTTAATGAAAACCATTTGATAATGTCATCTTAGTCTCCTTTTAACTTTAAAAATTTCGCGATTGACCCGAAGTTTACCTAACTAAATTTGGTCAAATTTGATAATTTTATGTTTTCTTGTTTTTCCATTATTTTTCGTAGTATCCATTGTGATCTTAAAGTAGAAATTCATTCTCTTTAAACATATGTTTAAAGTTTATCTAAACGTGTACTTTCGATTCGACATTGACTAGGCAGGACAAAATGCGGTGTCTACGACTGTCCCCCTTTGTCATGCGAGTTTACTTGGACAAAGAAGGAGACACATATATTTTGGTCCACTAGACATGAAATTTAAATGCATAAATTTAAATTTTGCCCTAAGCAAAGTTTAGGAGTGTACCTCAAAATTGTTGCATCTACCCTATAGAAGCGATAAAGGATTTTCTCCAAGGAGGCAAAATGATAAGTCCTCCAAGATCACCAAGGAAGCTGAATGACCGATCCTTGAGGGTTACTATTGGATCTTCTCAAATGAGGTGGAATGACCGGTCCTTGAGGGATGCTACAGACTCTCTTCAAAGGAGGCTGAATGGCCAGTCCTTGAAGATCTCAAAGGTGGCTGAATGACTGGTTCTTCAGAATCTACAAGATTTCTTCAAAGGAGGCTGGATGTCGATCCTTGAAGGACTCAAAGGATACTGAATGATTGATCCTCGAGTATAATACAAACATGAAATTTAATGCTTATAGTAATTTGGTGAGAAAAAGTCTAGTCGACTCTCCTCAGTGTGAAGTTAGGAATTTTGCTTCTATCACCAGAGATAGGATTTTTTGCTTCTATCATCAGACACACGAATTTGTTGCTTCTATCACCAGAGATAGGAATTGGTTGCTTCTATGACTAGAGATCAATGAATGTGATAAGTGTGTTTATATTAAAACAACAGAATCTTGTTACATTATTGTATACTTATATGTAGATGACATACTTATTATTTGTAGTAGCGATAAGATCATAAAATTCACCAAACAAATTATAACTAATAAATTTGAAATGAAGTATTTGGAAAAATCAAATGTCATTGTTAGAATTAAAATTTCAAGAACGTTTGAACGATTCATCTTATCTCAATCTCTTTACATTGAGAAGATCCTCGAAAATTTAACAAGGATGATTCAGGTATCGTAAGAACACTCGTAGATGTTAATCAACATGTTTTTAAGAACACTGGTGAGCTTATTTCTTAGTTGGAGTATTCTCGAATAATAGACAAAATGTACATTATGAATTGTACAAAAGTTGATATTGCTTATGCAGTAAGTAAATTAAATAGGTTTACTAGAAATCTAGGTAGAGAGCACAAGAAAACTATAATGAATCTCTTGAGATATTTAATATATACTCAAAATTATTATTTGTATTACACGAGATATCCAACAATACTTGAAGGGTACAGTGATGCAAATTGAATATTTAATACTAAGACGCCAAATCCACGAGCAGACATATATTTGTATTAAGAGGAGTTTTCGTGTCATAGAAATTCTTTTAGTAAATGTGTATTTCCAGACCATGATGGAATATGAATTTATTGCTTTAGATAAAGCATGAGAAGAAGCAAAGTGGCTTCAACGGACTAAGTTTGTGCTAACTATATGTATATATTAGCCAATCTGCGAATGGAAGAGAATAATAGAGTAGTATGTATAATGATAAGTCTCGACAGATACGTCGAAGGAGTAATACTATAAGATAGTTACTTTCTAATGGAATTATCTCAATTGGATGTATTAAGTCAAAAAATAACACTACAAATCTGTTGACCAGAGGTCTTACACAAGGTAAAGTAAACTTCTTATCGAGGGGAGTGGGCTTAAAGTCTATCACGAAATAGTCATCATAATAGCATCCCAAACTATTTGACTGGAGATCTCAAGATCTAGGTTCAAAGGGACAACCAAATTATGAAAGTGACTGTGAATGTACCATTGAGTGGACAAAATATACGGCTTATTCCTATGATATAATAGTGATAACTACAATATGGTTAAGTATGACTTTAATGATTTCTATATCTTGAAAATTCAAGTGAGGTACAACAGGATATTCTTTATAGAAATCACCTATATGAATGAGAACTAGGTTGGTTCCGGGAGAATGACAAGGCTAAATTCTCTAGAAGTACTCATAAAGTACCAGAGTATTTAGGGATAATATAAATGCAACCATTAAATGAAAAGTGCATAAAACAATAGTGTTGTTTCTATTGTCTTGGTTCACACAAAAGGTTGAACAGTTCAAGACATCATTTTCACTGTTTGGCTAACAAAATCTAGATAGATTCTTACTAGGGAAGATTCAAGGTCAAAAGCTACATGTCCTGATGTAGTTGTTTTCTTTTGATTTCTCTCTCTCTCTCTATCTCTCTTGTGAGTCTGCATTACATATGTATATTTATCCAATCAATTTTCATTCATGTGGGGGATTGTTGCATATTTTTAGGCATTTTATGACCCAATATTTGTGGCACCCAATCTTAAATTAGAACATATGAATATATCAATATATTTTCATTGGTGAGAAAATGAATGTGGTATGGTTATTTGTGAAAACATCATTTAGAGGTAAATTAAAATTGTTCTTTAAAGAACCTACTTGAAGTTGTTGATTGATGTGTCGTGCGGGTTATTCGACATTGGTCACTGAAAAATGTGAAAAGTCATTTATTAATACTCGGGTTACCTCTTGAAAGTAATCCCTTTATGGAGTTGAACTTATATAGACAGAAAATAGGCTAATGAATATAACATAAATCAAGCTACACAGACACGCATCACTGCCGCCCGCCTGCCCGCTCGGGCCAGGATTGGGCTAGGGCTCGATCCTGGGCTTGGGCCTGGGGTCTTGAGGAATGATTGGTTTGGTCTTGATATCTTTTCAAACAAAATTCGAAAATTAGATCAATCCCAAACAAAGTCTAATTTTTCATATTCGTAATCGCAGAGAATTACAAAATTTGGAGGTTCTTCATGTAGAATTACAAAATTTGGAGGTTCTTCATGTTTATAACTGGTAGATGTTACAAAATTAACTCATGGTTCTTAATTCAGGAGTTACAAAATTGATATCTTCATTATCTTCAATTTCTTACTTTACTCCCTATAAAAGCACATACATGCCTTAGCATATAGACATCCAAAACATAGGCTTGCATTCACTTTTTCATTGTTCTTGAGGGAGAGTAAGAATTTTTCAACACTTTTTAGTTCGTTGAGCTTTTGGTTTTCAATGTTAGTACTAGTAACTGCTGATCGTGGTATCCTGGGAAGCAGACGCTCAGTAAGCACCATAGTGGGGTGAAATCTGCATTAAGGAAAAATCGTCAAACGATTGTCTTGATCTCTTTCTTTCTGGTATTTTATTTTAATTTCTGTTAAATAATACAGTAAGTGTCTTCTTCGAGATTTACATTTGGTATTTTATCAATACATTGTAATACAAATTTTAATTATTTTTATGTTGTAATCTGTTAAACTGAAATATTTTTTGATTATGATCTGTTTCAATTTTATTTCTCAATTTTTGTCTATAATTAATTAAATAATCAATAATTAATTATTTAATTTGTGAACCTTTGACCTAACAATGGCGGCACTAGTGCTCTATCTCTAAAAGTACGCACACCAAGAAATCTTTCTGACTAGTGTTCTTCGAATAGGCTTAATGCAATAGGAAAAAACAAACAAACTCAATGGTGCGAGAGAGAGAGAGACGGCCGAATTCATCCTGAGGCCTTGCCCTAGGCTTTTTAAATAACGCCTGGATATTGCGCCCTAGTTAGTAGTTACGCTCTCGCTCTCTCCCCCCCTATTTAGATCTCCCAACTTTTTAAATTGTTCCATAATCCTATCCACTCTTTTATCTAAAAGACTATCATGACTTCTACGCTCCATTTGTATATAACCCATTAAGTTTATATCAAAAATTAGATAACAACAATTATTAATAATTGAAACAATTTCAATTATACCCCAATAAAAAAAATTAATCTTTTTTTATAACATTTATGTTGATTAAGGTTAACGTCTACCAACCAGCAATAAATTTATTCAATTACTAAGAATTTAATGCAGAGAACCATCTCAATTTTAATTGACGTGCCTTTCAATGTTTCTATCTTTATGATCCTAAAAGAATTCAAAGAGTATAGATAAAGTCAAAACTCAAATTGGCACACCCCAAATTTTCAAATATATTACAAATCAAAATTGAGTCCGAAAAGAGGGCTTGTACGCACTAAATTTTTTATATTAAGTTTGGGTCAACTTTTGTAAAAGAAATGGAGTTATTATGTAGCATTAGTTTTAAATTGTTGTGTTAGTTCACCGAATCTTAAAGAAAAATACACAAACTTGACTCTTGCATTTTACGTTAAACACAAAAAGTCTTCCAAATTGAAAGATAGATTATACTCGGTAAAGATGTTCGACATTTCAAGACTCTCGTTCGAAAATTATTACTCTGTCAAAAAGATATTAGGTACTTCAAGCCTATCTCGAAGCAGCTTGCTTTATGTCGGACCAGCAAGAAGTTTTGTTTGGGGTATGGGTCATCTAATTGCCTCAAACTGCCAATAGCTAATAACAAAGCTTGCTCATGGCTAGCGTAGTAACTATGATTGTAGCATAAATCCACGTCTCCTCCTCTTCATTTCAAGACACTAGCTAATCTCATTTTAAACACTTTGGTCAATATGAATTACATCTTAAATTTATTTTATAAATATTAAGTACAACCCAAAAAACAAGATTAAAACAACAAACAAAATAATTCGCTCTAAAATAGGAAAATAAAATTAAAAAAATTATATAAAGGAATTCATAATAAGATTGCCAATATTATTTTAAGGGAAAAATCATCAGTTAAGCCCAAAAATAATTATTGTTTATCGTTTAAACCTATCCACTTTTTCTTGTACTGAAAACTCTCATCTCCAGTTATTTCTTACACCGATTAGTCTCTTTTTCAAAAACGGTCAGCGACGAGATTACCGAAATACCCTCCCATGATTCGCGCGAGCATCGCCTTGCTGCCATTGCCAACGCCTTCGCAATTACGCACTACACCCAAATCCGACGCCTTTTCCACTGTCGCCGATGCCTTCGCCACCGTTGTCATCCAAATCCAACTTCTCCACCACCGTTATCGTCCAAATCTCAGGTGAATGGAACGGCGATGAATGATGAAACGGCTTCAAAGCTGAAAGTGGGGATGAAAAGCAAGAGTGTTTTTCGATCTTCAATTTGCGTAAAAACGAATTTGAACATTACTTGAGTTTTGAAAAAAAATTCATCTAAAATGGTGAAGTGCACAAATTTAGAGAGAGATAGGCGGAGGAATGGAGTACACATTTTTCAAGTTTGTATGTAACAGCTCACTTCAAAATATCTTGACAAAATTATACTTTGCACCCTACAATTTGCAATTTTATTTACTTAGATGTTGTGTCAATGTTATATGTAACATTCCCTTGAAATTAGACAGTGTTACATTCAATATTGCCTTTGGATGTTACATATAACATCCACACATAATACGATTCAAAATAAATGTTACTTGTAACATCCAAATAAAAATATGTATTGCATGTAACATCAACTGAATCGCATTAATGTTACATGTAACATACCTTAAAATAAGATGTTACCTATAATATCCATTGAAAATATTTTTTTGAATTTCGGCAATATTAGACAGTGTTACATTCAACATTGTCTTTGGATGTTCACAATATAATTCAATATAGATGTTACATGTAACATCCACATAAAAATATATTTTGCATGTGACATCAATTGAAAATAATTATTGATATATATGTTACATGTAACATCCATTGAAAAGATATTTTAAAATAATTATTGATTATAAATGTTACATGTAACATCCATTGAAAATATTTTTTTCTTTGAATTTTGGTAATATTAGACAGTGTTACATTCAACAAAAACATTGAAAGAGGACATTTTGGCAAGATTAGATAATATTACATTTAACACACACATTACGTTTGAATGTTACATATAACAACCACGCATAATACAATCCATACGTTCAAAAAGTATTATTAACTCATAAAAAAAAATATTTTACTGATTAATATAGGGTAAAAATATTAATTTTACAATATCAGGAATTATGAAAAAATCCATGTATTTTGATACTAGCATTGAAAATTACATATGAAGGGTATTTTGATCAAAAAAAAATAAAGAGCTGCTGGTGTAAAAAAAAATAGATAGGCTTGATCACTAATTTCTTCTACATTTTGGGAGTTGCTGGTGCATGCCCTTATTTTAAGTTTAGTTATATATATATGTTACATGTAACATCCATTGAAAATATTTTTTCTTTGAATTTTGGCAATATTAGACAGTGTTACATTCAACACAAATATTGAAAGAGGACATTTTTGTAATATTAGATAGTATTACATTCAACAGACACATTTCCTTTGAATATTACATGTAACATTCACTCATAATACGATCCATATGTTCAAAAAGTATAATTAACATATTGTAAAAAATAAGACATTTTACTGATTAATACAATGTAAAAATATTAATTTTACAATATTAGGAACTACGAAAAAATCCATGTGTTTTGATATTAGTATTGAAAGTTACATATGAGGGGTATTTTGGTTAGAAAAAAACAAAATGAGCTGCTGGTGTAAAAAAAAATAGATGGGCTTGATCGATAATTTCTTCCGCATTTTGGAAATTGCTGATGCATGCCCCTATTTTAAGTTTAGTTATATATATATATATATATATATATATATATATATATATATATATATATATATATATATTATATGTAACATCCATTGAAAATATTTTTTCTTTAAATTTTAGAAATATTAGACAGTGTTACATTCAACGCACACATTGAAATATGACATTTTGACAATATTAGACAGTGTTACATTCAATACACACATTGCCTTTGAATGTTACATGTATCATCCACGCATAATACGATCTATACATCCAAAAAATATGATTAGCATATCGTTAAAAAAAAATACATTTTACTTATTAATACAATGTAAAAATATTAATTTTATAATATCATGAACTACGAAAAAAATCCATGTATTTTGATATTAACATTAAAAGTTACATATGAAAAGTATTTTGATCAGAAAAAGACAAAAAGAGTTACTGGTGTAAAAAAAAAAAAAAATGAGCTTAATCTGTAATTTCTTCCGCATTTTGGGAGTTGCTTGTACATGCCCTATTTTAAGTTTATATATATATATATATATATATATATATATATATATTTGAACACATGTTGACATGGTATAATTATTATGTTTCTTCTAAAGAATACATAATATTTATTTATATTAATTAATTTTTCTTCTTAAAATGTATTAGAACAGTTTGTTTTATATACACACACAGCGGGAATTTCCAATGCTTACACTAAATTTTCAAATTTACAAGGGTTGAAAAATAGTAAATAATAAAAGATTGACTAAATCAATATATTTAAACTCAAAGGGTAAAATATATATTTACAATCAACCACTTTGTAAATAGGTGGAAAATTTTTGAGTGAAAACTTTTCTGCTAAATATTTTATTAACTCATCCCAACCATCCACCTCAAAATTATTCAAGCACTCAATGCTAAAATATTGAAAAAATATCATTCTAATATATTAAATAGATTACTAGCGAGTATTTGAGTGCGAATTATCGCATGGAGGATATTTGTTAAGGAAATGTTGGGATAAAAATTAGAGAAAAAATTAGGATAAAAGATATTATAAATTTACTTAATCATAACTTTTGGATCAAAATCTGATTGTGGTAAAAAATATTTTAAAATGAAGAATGTATCTCAATATATATATATAATACATAATACGAAAGAGCATCAATTCAAAGTAGTCTCCAAAAAATATTTTCGAATATAACAATACTACTTTGTTCAATATTAAACTTAATCTTTTTGGTATCATTGTCTAAATACCTATATATATTTATATATTCCGGTTATACTTTTCATCAATCTTCAAGTGCGGGTTACACTAATTTCTTAGATAAACAGTGCCCAACTACGTGTCAAAAACTTTCTCGGCTTTACTAAGATAGCGTATGCGGAAGGCTGGCACTTGGGGAGGAGAGGTAAAAAATTAGAAACAAAATATACTTGTGTTGGTCTTCCCAAATGCAGCACAGTGCAAATATCAGAGTTAATAATAATAAAAAAGCATTGCTCATGAAACTTCGTATTTGGCTTTTACAGCCAGGGCAGCCGCTCGATACCATGACGCAGCGGCCATTGCACCTGGGTCAGGAACTGAAGCAAGGATATCTCTAGAGATGTATGCTGAACGGCCAGCCTACCAAAAAAAAAAAAAAAACAAAACAAAACAACCAACTAATTATGCACTTCAGCGCAAATTAAAACAGTTCAGGAATATCTCTTTTTTATTCGGTAAAGCCAATGCATTAACCATCTGAAAGCAATATAGTAAGGAAAGATTACAAGAAAATCACATGGGCTCTCACAGATCTCTTATTAAATTAAATTAAAAATAATTAAAATTAAATGATTCGGCGCTAAATAAGATTCGACTTCACATCCAACTTGTCAACCACGATACAATCTCATTGGAACCTTCCTTTCTATTAGATCCTTTTAAGCAAGCTCTGAAAGTTTGGAATAAGGCAGAATTAGAGAACACTTCTACTCATTGGAACGACCTTGGGATGAACTTCTAGTTGCTGAGAAGGCATGGGAATAGGAGTGGTCTGAGGCAAAAGTTGAGCACTAGAAGAGAGTGAAACTTCAGCTTGCATCATCCCAGAAGCAAGAGGTGAACCATTCAATACTCAAAGCAAACTTGAAATGGTACAAGGACCGTTCAAAGCATAAATCCAGAAACATCATCCACACTTACATTGTTTGGTTCGACGGAATGAAATCGTTGTAATCGGAAACCTTTGATTCCGCCAGGAATTACAATTCCAGTTCCTTGTAGTGTTAAAAGGGTATTTCTATCATTTCTGTATTATTCAAGGATTCTATATTTCTCTTTTTTTTTTTTCTTTTTTTTCCTTTTTTTGTAAATAGATGGAGAGGTTAACACTGTTGGAAAAGATAATAAATGATAAATAAATCAGCAACAATCAGTTGCAGTTGCTGATTTATAGGGATAATTCTTCCCATATTGTCTAGTTATTCTATTCCTAATTTAGTGCTCTGCAGATTGTATATATTTCAAGATACTTAAATCATTCAATATACCAATGAAATATCTCAGTCTCCTTATTTTCAAGTTGGTATCAAAGCACGAATGATTGTTCTGACTCTGTAGGAATTTATGGACTTACTCCAGCAATTACTCTATATTTTTTTCCTCTCCTTCCCTCAACTAAACCCAGTCTTCGATTATGTCTGACGTATCTTCCGAAACTATACCTTTTTCCTCGAACATGAACCCTTTCAAAGAAACCCGTGTTTCTGGTTCTGAATCGCACTCCTTCCAGATTATCAGTATCCATCTCAACGGCGATAATTTCCTACACTGGTCTATGTCTGTACGAATGTCTATTCAAGGAAGAAGGAAGATTGGATATCTGACCAGAGAAAAATAGGCACCTGCAACAGACGATGCGGCTTACGCTACTTGGGATGCTGAGAACTCTATGGTTATGGCTTGGCTTGTCAATTCCATGGATGAAGACATTGCCTCAAATTATATGAATTATCCTACTGCTAAGGAACTCTGGGACAGCATTCACCAAATGTATTCCGATCTCGGTAATCAATTGCATGTGTATGAACTACAACTACAACTTAGTGAAATTCGTCAGAGAGATGATAATGTCACCAAATACTTCCACACGCTGAAGAGACTGTGGCAGGACCTTGATTTGTTCAACACCTACGAGTGGAAATCTCCTGAAGACTACAACCACCATAGGAAGATGGTGGAGAATGATCGCATCTTTAAATTTCTTGTAGGTTTAAAAGTGGAATTCGATGAAGTAAGGGGGAGAATCATCGGCCGCGGGCCACTTCCTTCACTTGAGGAAGTTTTTGCTGAGGTTCGGTGGAAGGAAAGCCGTTGTAGTGTCATGCTTGGGAAGAAGGGGATTACTGCACCAATTGAGAACTCTGCCCTGCTTGCCACTGATGCAAACCTAAGCAGGTCTATGAACAAGCAGCGACGTGGAGATGAAAAACCAAGAGTTTGGTGCGATTTCTGCAACAAACCACGGCACACTTGTGAGACTTGCTGGAAGATCCATGGTAAACTGTCAAATTGGAAGAATAGGAAGCCTAGAGAAAGGTTTCATCATCCAACACCCTCTGGAAATGAGGCAGACACTAGTGCTGGTCCTTTCAACAAAGAGTAGATGGATCTACTTCTGAGGTTGCTGAAATCCAATCCTGAATCTGGTATTCCTAGTAGTTCTTTAGCTCAAATAGGTAAGAATTCTTGTGCTTTCTCGTGTCATTCAAACTCTACACCGTGGATCATTGATTCCGGTGCTTCTGACCATATGACCAATCTCTTGCACGCTTTCCACTCTTATTCACCATGTTATGGAAATAGAAAAGTTCGAATTACAGATGGTAGATTTTCTCCTATAGCAGGCAAAGGGTCTATTAAAATCTCTGAAACAATCACTATTAAATCAGTCCTTCATGTTCCTAACCTTACTTATAACCTTTTATCTGTCAGTCAACTCTCTAAGGACTTGAATTGCCATGCTATATATTTTGATTCTCATTGTGAATTTTAGGATCAGAGCACGGGGATGATGATTGGCAGTGCTAGGATGGTGGATGGACTCTATTTTTTCGATGACAACTTCTTCTGCAATAAACAAGCTCAATGCCTTAATGCTAGTATTAGTTCTCTCTCTGTTCGTGAAAAAATAATGCTTTGGCATCTTAGATTAGGGGCCCCTAGTTTCTTATATTTAAAATATTTGTTTCCTGTTTTGTTTAAAAATAGGGATTGTTCATCATTTGATAGTGAAAGTTGTCATTTATCAAAGAGTCATCGTAATACCTACAAGTCACAACCCTATTGTGCATCAAAACCGTTTTATCTTGTTCACAGTGATGTTCGTGGGGCCTTCAAAAATTTCAACTTCCTCGAGAAAAAAATGGTTTGTAACTGTTATAAATGATCACACTCGACTTTGCTGGGTATACTTAATGAGTGATAAAACTGAGGTTAAAAGCTATTCAAAAAATTTTACACCATGATCGAAAATCGATTTCAAACACAAATAAAAATTCTTCACTCAGATAATGGAACTGAGTATTTCAATGAAGTTTTGGGAAATTTTTTACGAGAAAAAGGCATTCAACTTCATTTGCTTGAAGTTGCTCGGGCCATTATGTTTTTTATGCATGTATCAAAGTATTTATGCGGAAACGCAATTTTAACAGCCTCTTATTTGATTAATAGAATGCCAACTCGTGTTTTAAAGTACATTACACGTCTTGAGGGCCTTAGGAAAATATTTCTTGAATGTAGAATAAATTATGACTTACCATTAAAAGTCTTTGGCAATACAGTGTATGCTCACTTACCTAGCAAACTGCGATCTAAACTTGATCCTAGGGCAGAAAAATACGTCTTTGTTGGCTATGCCCCAAATAAGAAAGGGTATAAATGCTATAATCCTCGGTCCAAAAAAAATTTGTGGGCATGGACGTGTCCTTTGTAGAGAGTCAACCATATTTTCAGCAAAACTACCTTCACGGGGACATAGTTAACAATGGAGCATAGTTTTGGGAAACCGACCCTTTACCTACACCTTTTTTTTCCTCTACTGATGATAATCCTAATCAGGAAATTAAAAACCTGAATATGGAAACAAATAACCTATCTATAGAAAACTCACATTCAGGGGGAGAAATACTAGAAAGAGATCCTATTGTGTATAACAGAACTGCTCATCTTCCCCACATGATGGTCCATCTAATGACCCAGGTAAATCTAACTCTTCTTTGTCTGATTCACATCTGCCTCCATCAGATATTACTCCTACCATATCTAATCTTGATATACCTATAGCACTCAGAAAAAGAGTTTGTAGTTGCACTGAACATCCCATAGCCAGACAAGTGTCATATCATACTCTCTAAATCCCATAATGCCTTTACCACAAAAATCTCTCACCTGTTTATTCAAACAACTATCTAGGAAGCACTAGATAATCCTGAATGGAAATCAGCATCAGCCGTCTTAGAAGAGATGAACGCTCTAACGAGTAATAAGACTTGGGAATTAGTGGATCTACCAAGGGAGAAGAAAATTATAGGTTGTAAATAGGTCTTTATAGTAAATGGGTCATTACTGTAAGTGTCGTGAGCTAGTTCATGCACTCACCGGGGTCGGAACACTTTGAGACTGCATATCAAATATTGAAGTATTTAAAGGGATTGCCAGGAAAAGGATTATTGTATAAAAAGAATAGTCATCTACTAGTTGAAGTTTATACAGACGACAACTGGGCTGGTAGCTTGACTGATAGACGATCAACCTCCGGTTATTGCACATTTGTTGGAGGTAATCTGGTTACATGATGCAACAAAAAGCAAAGTGTGGTGGTGAGGAGCAGTGCTGAAACTGAATTTAGATCAGTTGCTCATGGTATATGTGAAGTATTATAGAATCCTAGATGAACTAAAGGTAGCAAGCCAAACTCCGATAAAGGCGTATTGTGATAACAAGGCAGCAATCTCGATAGCACACAACCCAATTCTTCTTGACAGAACAAAACATGTTGAGGTAGATAAGTACTTCATCAAGGAGAAAATAAAAATTGAACAGATTCGTATGACCTATGTCCCAACAGATGAACAGGTTGCAGACATTCTAACGAAAGGACTACCAAGAAGGCAGTTTGGGAAGCTGACGAGCAAGCCGACCGTGGAAAACATCTTCAGACCAACTTGAGGGAGAGTGTTGGAAAAGAGAATATATGATAATAAATGATAAATAAATCAGCAACAATTAGTTGTTGATTTATAGCGATTATTTAGTTGTAATTTAGACAAGTAGTTACTCTATTCTAAATTAGGAATAGAATAATCAACAGTTATTCTATTCCTAATTTTGTTCTTCCCATATTGTATAGTTATTCTATTCTTAATTTAGTGCTCTGCAGATTGTATATATTTCAAGATATGTAAATCATTCAATATACCAATGAAATATCTCAGTCTCCTTATTTTTAAGTGACACAATAGTCAAGATACTCTCTTTTTACTTTAACATGGTATCAGAAGTAGATTCTGGAACACTAATCTCATAGTTATATTCAATCATTATTTCATTTTTTACTTATTATCCACCTTCCGTACATACTTTAAAAACAATACAAAAAAAAAAATGGTTGAAGACCAAGATCCGACATTCAATCGCTGCCACCATCGTTGCTCAACGATTTGGCCTCCAGCAAGCTCAACACCATGTTCGTTGTCCTTCCACGAACCCATAGATCCGATTTGGCTATGATCTGTTCCACAAGACCCGCACAACCCAAAAACCCTAACCACCGCTTACCTCCAACTCAATTCGGCATCGTCAACGCCATATCTTGCTCCGTCGTCGTCAACCAGACCTTCGTCGCGGCTCGTTTAAGCTAAACACTTGTTCTTGTCTATTGGTTTCCTTTATCCATTTTTTAAGTTATAGTTAGTTGTTGCATTGGCAGACACTAATGTCGACAGTTTCACCTTAACTGTTAACAACCCATAAGAAGTACAAGGACTGGATTCAATTCGATGCGCTGATTGTATGTTGTGGAATTCGATAGTGCCTCTGATTACTAATATGTGTACTCATCTAGATGGCATGCATAGCGATCTAGGTGTATCTTTGTGTTATATTCCAGTAATCTTACATGGATATATGACTTATCGGTCAAGTATTGCCAACTTCATCAAGCCAAGAAATCTATTACAAATTACTTTGCTACGTTTGACAAGCTCCATGAGGAGTTAAATAATATTCTACCAATGACTACCATTATGAAAGAAATAAACAAGATCTGTGAGCAGACAACATTCATGAAATTCTTAACTTGATTATGCCCATAATTTGAGCCAATTCCATCTCAAATTCTTACTGGTGCTACTCTTCCTTCTATCACTGACACCTATTCACTCATTTTGCGCAATACCAGTAGAGAAAGTGTTTCTATCTGTAATTCATCTGAACCGTCTGAGCATTCAACTCTTGTTACAGAGATCCCTCCACAAAGATCGTGGTGATCAACCTCATGGTAATGGTCCTCGAGGTAGACATTGTGGCCTAAGGTTTTAAATCGTGGTATCGGGTTACGTAACGGTAACGGTCACGATGTAACAATATCGAGAGTATCGACTTATCCATAACGGGAATCGACCGTGACGGTCATGAATTTTTTAAAATCACTAGAATATCCTCAAAAACTCAATAATAGTAATTATTTCACTCATTTAATCCTTAATAAACACATTTTAATAGATATTATAGCATTTTAACTACATATACAATACAAAAAAGATATGAAAAAAATGAAAAACCGTACAATTTTCAAAGAATAAGATGATGCACACAACATTTAATAAAAATATATTATACAAACATAATAAAAGAGTAAATTATACTTGTACATCATATTACAACATTTAACTGATCGGAGGGGCCTGAAAAAAGGCTGAAATTCCGACTGCTATCTGCTGATGGAAGGGGCCTATTGGGGAAGGCTGAAAATATAGCCTGTACCAGCTCAACGGCCGCTACGCCTCACTGTAATGGGATGTAACACCGTTACGGGCCCATATCGGCCCATTACGGTGTGAATCGGCCCAAGCACGAACTATCAGTCCGTAATCGTAACAAACCCTGATTTTTCGTTGCGTAACGGCCAATACTTAGAACCTTGTTGTGGCCACAATTGTGGCCAACCTTGTCAGTGCTCATTTTGCAGTAAGGAGAATCATACTCGAGAAACCTATTAGGACTTAGTCGGCTCCACCAAAGTTCGCCAAGTTAGTGACATCTGATCTAGTTGATCCAACTCTAATTCCCGAGTCTCAGGTAGCCAAAGATATCTTCGATGGGTAACATGCCCAATTCCTTTAGTACAAAGCATCTCCACAGGCCTCTCTCCCCGTTTCTTTAGCTCAAAGAGTTACTTTTGCTGCTTGTCTTTCGATTCACCCTTCCTCTCCCACACCATGGGTTATAGATTTTGCTGCAATTGACCATATGTCAAATACTTCTCTTTTTTCACACATTCAATCTTCTCAATCAATGAATCTTGCAAGTGTTGTTGATGATTCCATGGTTCCTAGTAGTAGTGTGGGCAGTGGCACAGCTGCATTGTATATTCCATCATTCTCTTTTAATCTCATGTTTATTAGTAAATTGACAAAAAAAACTTAATTGTTTGGTTCCTTTATTTTTCCTAATTATGTTGTTATTTAAGATTTGGAGACTCAGAAGATAATTGTCGTCGGGCGTCGGTCTAATGGTCTAGACTATTTTGATGAGGGAGATGACACTTCTGCTACCCCTACTGCTTATCTTGTCATTGCATCTACTCACCAAATTCATTATCGCCTTGGTCATCCATCCCATGCTAATCTCAAAATTCTTGTTCCTAATCCTAGTTTCTGTCATGTGTTATCCCTAGTTTGTGTCATGTCAATTATGGAAGCACCATCGTGTGTCTTTCACTTCTAGAGTCAATAATCGAGTGTTGAGTCCATTTATACTAGTTCAATTGATATTTAGGGTCATTTATCTATTTTTTTGTGCATTTTGTGCTGAAATACAAACTCAATGCCAAGTGCCTATGTGTATACTCCAAAGTGATAATGCACGTGAATATTTCTCCCACCCCTTTACGTCTTTCATGTCACAGTCAGAAGGTATTTTTCATCAGCGATCTTGCGCACACACTCCACAACAAAATGGAGTCGTCGAGCGTAAGAACTACATCTTCTTGAAGTAACTCGTATGTGTTCCAACGCAATTCCGGGGTGACAGTCATTTTTTTAAGCCTCGACGGCGTGTGGAGAACTTTATTGAGCAATACAAAGAATAAAAAATATAGAGAGGGGAGTGAAACCTAACCCCCGAAACAAATGAAACAACTTCTTAAAAATAATAAAAACACAGAAAAATAAACGAAAATCTAAAAACCTAACAGTGAGTCAAGAATTTCCCTTAATTTCAGGATGTTATGGAGGTGAAGCCTATCCAGTCTTAGGCTTCCAGAACAAATGCCGGACATTTTGATTTAGACCAGAAAGATTAATTTTCTCCAACACTTCTTAGCTTAGATCTTTATGGTATTGTAGATCCCCCAACAACCATCTTGACTACCAGGGCATTGTCAGTGACTATATCCACGGGAGATTTAGTGATGTGGTCACCAGGTTCAATCTTCAGAGATGTGTCGATCACTTAGTCTTTTACAGGACCACTACAGCAGATAATATATTGTTGATTGTATATGTGAATGATATTGTGATCACAGGAGACGAGTATAGTGGGATTCAAGCTCTTAAACTATTCTTGCACAGTAAATTTCAAACCAAAGATTTGGACCAATTGAAGTAGTTCATGGGGATTGAGGTTGCTCGATCTAGCCAAGATATTTATCTCTCTCAGAGAAAAAATGTCCTTGATCTGTTGAACGAAACAAGAATGTTAGAAACTAAACCAATTGACGTGCCTATGAATTTAAACGCAAAACTACAGGCAGATTAGGGAGAATTACTTACTAATTTAGGAAAATACACACGGTTCGTTGGGAAGTTAAACCATTTGACTTTTGGCAGACTTGATCTCATTTGTTGCTAGTGTTATTAGCCAATTTTTGGATCATCCCACGACATGTTACTAGGAACCAATAGCTCGTATTCTTAGATATTTGAAAGGTGCACATAGTTGTTACATCTTGTTGCAATAATTAATTATTTGATTGATTGTTTGTATATAGGAAGTCAAATATACAGATTAGGAAAATAGTTAATTGTCATTAGTTAGTTAGCTTTTCTAGTCCCTAAATTTTCCTATATGTAGTCTCATATTGTATGATTAATAAAATAATACGATTGTTTATTGTATTCAAGTTGGTATTAGAACTAAAACAAAACCCTAGCCACTGTTCATTTGCAGCCGTCAGCCCTTTACGAGCTATCGACAACCGCCGCCGGCCATTTACAGTCGTCGACAACCTTTGCCAGCCTCCTACAACAACCGACGAAGGTTCACCGATACTTTTTATAGCCAAGCGACGACCGAAGGCTCTCCTACAGCCGACGACAAACCCTCTTTACAACTGCGACTACTCACAGCCCTCTACAACCGACGACGAAGCCTCGTCGGTCCTCCACAAGCCGTCGACAACACTTGTCAATTCCCTACAGCCGTTGACAAACACTCGCGGCCCTCTACAACCGATGACGAAGCCTCTTCGGTCCTCTATTCGCCTCCGACAGCCTCGCCGAAGCCCTAGTAGCCAAAGAACTTGCCCTCGCGAAATTTGTACGAAATAGATCTCGCAATTACAGCTCGATTACAGTTCGTGAGGTTTAATTGCAGCTTCGATTGCAGTTTAGATCTCGCGAAATTAGTTCGATTGCAGTTCAGGCCCTTATCTCGCGTGATTAGTTCGCTGAAGATCAACCCGACGATTCTTATCATGTCTGACGTTACCTCGGAATTTACCCCAAGGTCCAGCCAACTCACCAAACCAAAGAATCTCCCTTCTGAATCCCACTCCATCCAGATTACCTCTATTCGACTGAATGGAACCAATTTCTTGCTTTGGTCTCAATCGGTGCAAATGTATATCCGTGGAAGAGAACGGATGGGATATCTAACTAGTTAAGAGCCCGACATCACAAATCCGCTGCATACAACTTGGGATGTTGAAAATTCCATGGTTATGACGTGGCTCATGAACTCTATGGATGAAGAAATCAGCTCCACCTTCATGTACTATCCCACGGCGAAGGAACTTTGAGACAATGTCAGTCAAATGTATTTTGATCGGGGAAACCAATCTCAAAAGTATGAGTTGACTCTTAAACTCCGTGATATTCGTCAAGGCGAAGACAGTGTCACCAAGTATTTCAATTTATTGAAGAGAATATGGCAGGATCAGGATATGTTCGACAATCATGAATGGCATTCGACCGAGGATTATAACCATTATAAGAAGTTGGTGGATGATGATCGTATCTTTCAGTTCCTTGCAGGGCTAAAACCGGAACTTGACGAAGTTAGGGGACGAATCATTAGTCGCCAGCCTCTTCCCTCAATCAATGAGGTTTTCTCGAAGGTACAAAGGGAGGAGACCCGTCGGAACATTATGCTCAACAAGTCACAGGTTATCGGTCCTACAGCTGCTTCAATTGACCAGTCTGCTTTGGCTGTAGCTAATGCCAACTCCAGCAAGTTTCAATGTCAAGCAGAGGAACGCCCTCATATATGGTGCGACTACTGCAACAAGCCCCATCATACACGGGAAACATGCTAGAGAATCCATGGGAAACCAGCAAATTTGAAGAGTAACAAGTCGGGAGAAAAATCTAACCGATCCTATCCTTCCGCGCATGAAGCTGCAACCACTCCATTCAACAAAGAGCAGATTGATCAACTCTTGAAACTGCTGGCTACCAATCCATCATTTGGTACTCCTAATGCTTCCTTAGCTCAAACAGAACTCTAGAGCTTTTTCTTGTTCCCTAAATTCAGCGCCTTGGATTATCGATTCAGGTGCTTCTGATCATATGACAAATTTTTATCACCTTTTTAATACCCTATTCACCGAGTTCTGGTAATGAAAGAATTAGGATTGCAGACAGAAGTTTCTCACCCATTATAGGAAAATGCCAAATAAAAATCTCTAATGGTATTAATCTAAAAACCGTCCTTCACGTTCCTAAACTTACCTGTAACCTTTTGTCTGTAAGTAAACTATTGCGAGATTCTAACTGTCATGCCATATTCTCTGAATCCCAATGTTTATTTCAAGACCAACGCTCGGGGAAGACGATTGGCAGTGCTAGACTGGTGGATGGCATTTATTACTTCGATGATAACTCCTTAAGAAATAAGACAACTCATGGCCCCAGTGGTATTAGTTCTACGTCTGTCCATGATAAAATTATGCTTTGGCACCTTAGACTAGGACATCCAAGTTTTCAATATCTTAAACATTTGTTTTCGACTTTATTTAAGAATATGGATTGTTCCTCTTTTTATTGTGAAAATTGTTTGTTTGCAAAATGTCATCATACTTCTTACATTTCAAAATCATATCGTGCATCTAAACCTTTCTATTTAATTCACAGCGATGTATGGGGTCCATCAAAAATCACAACACTATCTAGAAAAATATGGTTCGTGACATTTATTGATGATCACACACGTTTATGTTGGACATATTTGATGCGTGCAAAATCTGATGTAGAAGCTCTATTTATAGATTTTTGCATTATGGTCGAAAACCAATTTCAAATGAAGCCTAGTATTCTTCGCACAGATAATGGAACAGAATATTTCAACGAATGTTTAGGCAGTTTTTTTAAAACAAATGGCATTTTACATCAATCCACATGTCGTGACACGCCCCAACAAAATGGCACCGTTGAACGAAAAATTAAACACTTACTCGAAGTCGCACGTGCACTCATGTTTTTTATGCATATTCCAAAATACTTGTGGGGGCGATACTCTTTTAACAGCTGCATATTTAATAAATCACATGCCTACACGTATTTTAAACTACACCACACCATTTGATAATTTCAAAATACATTTTCCAGCTTTTAAGATATTAGCTGACATGCCTCTTAAAGTATTTGGCTGCACCTCCTATGTTCATCTTCCCAGCCAATTTCGGTCTAAACTTGATCCTAGAGCAAAAAAATGTATTTTCATCGGTTATGCACCACATCAAAAAGGGTATAAATGTTAGAATCCACAAACAAAAAAAAATTCAGGTGAGTATGGATGTCACGTTTTTGGAACATATTTCCTTTGAAAAAAATCCCCTTCAAGGAGAGAATCTAATGGAAGAGAATTTTTGGGTCACTGATAATCCTCTCCCTACCACAGTCTTAGACATTTTTACTCGTAATCAGTCAAGAAATACTACGATCACATACTGAGTTGCGGGTTTATACTGGGAAATGTACAAAGAAGAATACAGGTTAGTTTACCATTCTAGCACAAGGTCAATCCGACTCCCCAAGCAATGATCCAGATAATCCTATCTCTCTGCCATCTCCCAATGAACCCTCTCACCCAAGTAATCCTACTACTTTACCACTTTCTAATGAACCTTCTCACTCTAGTATTACTTCAGATCTCAATATTCCTATAGCCATTAGGAAATGAGTCAAAACCTGCACCAATCACCCCATATCTAGATATATACCCTACTCAAAACTTTTCGAACTTTATAGCGCCTTTATTTCTAAAGTTATTAATTTGTTTATTCCAAGGAATATTGAGAAAGCACTAGGTGATCCAGGTTGGAAACTAGCAATTTTGGAAAAGATGAATGCTCTTAAAAGGAGTGGTACGTGGGAAATAATTGATTCGCCAAAAAATACAAAGATAATCGGATGCAAGTGGGTATTCACAGTCAAGTGTAAGGCAGATGGAAACATAGAACAGTACAAAGCAAGGCTCGTGGCTAAGGGATTCACTCAGACATATGGGATAGATTACCAAGAAACGTTTGCTCCAGTTGCTAAGACAAATTCGATTCGGGTTCTATTATCCCTAGCAGTGAATCTTGATTGGCCGCTACACCAATTAGACGTGAAAAATGTCTTTCTAAATGGAGACTTGGAGGAGAAAGTGTTCATTAGTTTACCACCAGGCTTTGAAAGAAAGATAGGACAAGGAAAGGTGTGCAAGCTAAAGAAGTCACTATACGGCCTAAAACAGTCTCCGGGAGCGTGGTTTGAACGCTTTGGAACCACTATAAAAGGTCATAGTTATCAACTAAACCAAGTAGATCATACTATGTTCTATAGACACTCAATTGATGGTAAGATTACCATTTCAATTGTCTATGTAGATGATATCATCTTAACTGGAAGTGATAGTGATAAGTTGGGAAGACTTAAAAGGAAACTTGCGGATGACTTCGAGATCAAAGACCTAGGTCCGTTGAAGTATTTTCTTGGAATGGAATTTGCTTGATCAAAGGAAGGCATATTTATAAGTCAAAAGAAGTACGTACTCGACCTACTGAATGAAACAGGGCTACTCGGGTGCAAAGTTGCAGAAACTCCAAGCGAACTGAATGAGAAGCTACAACCAGCCAAACCTGAAGCAGTGGTAAATTGAGAACAATATCAAAGACTAGTGGGGTTGTTAATCTACTTATCATATACCCGTCTTGATATAACTTTCGCGGTAAGCATGGGCAGCCAATTTATGCACTCACCGGGACAAGAACACTTCGAAGCAGCCAATAAGATCCTGAGGTACTTGAAGGGTACACCCAGAAAAGGAATTTTGTATAAAAAACGTGGCCACCAACTGGTAGAGGTATATACTGATACAGATTGGGCTGGGAACATCACGGACAGGAGATCAACATCTGGGTATTGTACTTTCGTTGGTAGGAACCTAGTCACATGGCAGAGCAAAAAACAAAATGTCGTAGCCAGAAATAGTGCAGAAGCGAAGTACAGATCCGTAGCTTACGGCATCTGTGAAGTGTTATAGATTAATAGATTACTAGAAGAGTTGAAGATGTCTAATCTAGCACCTATAAAAGTCTACTGTGATAACAAATCAGCCATTACAATCGCTCACAATCCGATGCTACATGATCGAACAAAACATGTGGAAATGGACAAGTATTTCATTAAGGAAAAGATTGAGAGTGAACAAATATGTATGCCATATGTACCGACTACCGAACAGATCGTAAATATCCTAACAAAAAGATTACCGAAGAAGAGATTCGACTATCTAATTTGCAAGCTGACAATAAAAGATATCTTCATACCAGTTTGAGAGAGAATGTTAGAATAATTGATTAATTAATTATTTGATTGATTAATTATTTGAATGATTGTTTGTATATAGGAAGTCAAATATACAGATTAGGAAAATAGTTAATTGTCATTAGTTAGTTACCTCTTTTTGTCCTTAAATTTTCTTATATGTAGTCTCATATTGTATGATTAATAAAATAATACGATTGTTTATTGTATTCAATTTGTATCATTACTTCAGTCGCACTAAAGTAAAGGATATAAAGATGCTGACTGGACTGGATCACTCTCTAAGAGAAAGTCTACTAAGGGTTACTGCGTATTCATCAAAGGTAACCTCTTCTCTTCAAAAAGTGAGAAGCAAACTGTACATGTAGAGTCAGAATACAAGTTCATGACTCATTATCACTTGTGAGCTAACTTGGTTCACATATTTGTTGGAAGAATCTAGATTTGATCATTCTTCACCGATGGATCCAGTATGTGATAACTAAGCAACACTTCATGTTGCAACCAATCCAATCTTACATGAGAGAACAAAACAAATTGAAATTGACTGCCACTTCATACGAGAGAAACTATTACAAAAGTTAATTGGGACTAGACATGTGAATTCAATTGATTGATTAACTGATTTATTTGCAAAATCATTAGGGGGATCAATAATAAAGTACATTTGTAACAACCTAGGAGCATACAATATATATGCTCCAGTTTGAGGGAAAGTGTTAAGGGTATTTCTGTCATTCATGTATTGTTTAGGGTTTCTATAATGTTTTCTTATTTTTTTATAAACAGAAGGCGAGGCTGACACAAAAATCAAGTCATCTCATCCTTTTCATAATTTCTTTTTACTTTAATAATTATATTATGTATTTATTTTAAATTATAAAATATATTTATCTTACATATACTAATGCATATTAATTTAAAATTTATATTGATTGTCCATATAAATCAAGGTATTTTATAATGGGTCCCAAGGCCCAGAACTAATTCATTCTTATACTCATGTAACCATTTAACTTTAGAGAAAACCCCAATTGTATATGGTAATTGTTTTTTACACAGTAATATTTACGTCCCCCCATTCATTATGTTGTTGTACAACAACATTTGCATCTCCTCCTTCATTATATTATTAACGTTGTTGTTGGGCAGTGTCATTTGCATCACCTCATTTATTATGCTACTGTTGATGTAGTGAGAGAATATATATTTGGATTTATCTTAAATAATAAATATATAGGTAGTGTTTTCTCAATATGAGCTTGCAAATAGTAACGCATTTTAATTTTAATAGTAAAAGTGGGGATGGAGTTGCCTATACCAAACCCCCATAAGAAATGGGGACTCCATCAAAATGAAGAAATCATTAGGGCCATGTTCTAACGGATCTTGTTGCCATTGAAGTCATTCCAATATCATTTTCAGCATCTCAATCGGACTTAGCCTCAGAGTATGATACTAGACAAGAATATAACACTAAACTTAGCAAAACCCCAAGAAATAAATGTAACTTATCAAACTGTAATATTTCGCAAAGAGGAAAAATCCCAACCAGATCGATGAGGAAGGTCAAAGGGAAATGGAAGTGAGAGTAGAAAATAAAAGGGCAGCCATTACGGAGTTTGGGGAAGGTCATATGCGGCTTTACCCCTGGCCTGCAGATAGGTCGTTTCACTTGAGTACCCTAATCGATTACCCAAGTAGAATATGAGACAACATCAAATGTCTGAACCAAGGAAGACCATATAGAAGAGCTACTGGCCGAAGAAGCAGCAGCTTGTTTGAACTTGAACAAAAGAATATAAGTACATATTCTCATTTTAGAGAAATCAGACACCAAAATTTTGCATATGTTATTTGTAATAAATTCCCCCCCCCCCCCCCCACACACATTTCTACGTGGAGAATTTGATTAACTGAAAGATAACTTCTCAAGATTCAGGGGTCAGGCTTCATGCGAACGTAAATTTTGTATAGGGTCCTAGAATGTCCATATTTAAAGATGAAATCAGTCATTGCATGGAAATGCATTATAATGTTTTTTTCTAGCATTGCTAGCTGTCAGCAGACTGGCTTAAATAGTTTTCCACAGTTGAAATAAAATCGCATGAACCACCAAGTCAGGTGTCAACTTTATTTCAAAACAGGTAGTAAAAATTCAGGTGAATTTTGATCTAAATGGGAAGAAGAATCACTAAATGTAACCTGAGCCAGCATGTCCTTGGTTGACTCAGCTCCATCCAGAGCAGCTTGAGAAGACAAAACAAAAGAATCGACAGGATCATCCCCAGCAACTAGCCTCTGTTCACAAGGCCGAAATGTCACTAAACAACTTCAATGTCATATTGAACATAAAAACACAACAGATGGCAATCAGTTATAACCTCTTTAAGAACTGACGAGGCTGGAATCAGAGCATCCAACAACGTGCGATAACCAGCACTAGCACCGCCATATTTACTGACTGCGGAAATGGCAGCTTCAAGTGAATCAGCCCCTGAATCCATAAGAGTACTTTGGTAACCAATAGGACATTAAACATGCGCAAGAATATGTTACTGCTCAGATATTCATCTCACAATTCAATGGCGTAGTTACCGAGTCTCTGTTTGCTTTTAACTGCACATATGCTGCTTTAAAGAATATATCATATCTGTTTAAAATACGAATTGGTGATATTGATTTTTAAAAACATGAACAAAGAACAGAGGCACTAATAAATATCATAATAATCAACAGATGGGTGACATACAAGATACCACTTGTTCCTCCCATAACTCTTCTGACAGAAGATCCAATTTCATTAACTGTTTCTGCAGCATCACTGAGAGGATAGCTGGAAAACAGAAATTAATATAAATAAATAAATAAAACAGAAAAAAGCTCATGCATGTAAATCTAAGCTGCTAGAAGTATCAATTTCAAACCATAACACAAATATCAACAGGCAATTAAGAGTGATGAGGGCGTGGAGGGGACTGGTAATCAGCAACATAAATTATTATTTAGACCGGGCAGCAACAGAAAATACGATCTGCCTATGATAGAAAATTGATATTGAAATATGATTTATATTTAAATTATATAATTTTTCGGGGGATTTAAATCTAAAACTCCATTTTACATATGTAAATAAGTATAGAATGAATGAACAAATCAATCAATAAAACCATTTAGTTTTTACATATGAAGAAAAAAAATGTTTGTTTCTGTCCCAACTAGATATAGTTGAATAAAAAAGCATTTGAAGGCTTCCACTTCAATATGAGTGCAGGGAGAGAAAGTCCACCTTGGGATCTAGGGTTTCGCTTGGTCTTGCTGTTATTGCTTTGTGATCTTTCTGTAGATCTTTTTTGTTTTCTTGAGATGGATCCATCAAATACACCATTTATATATTATCAAAGTTCCTTTCAGAAAGGTGTGGATGCATCTGTTCATGGGAGAGCACTTAGTCCAAGAAGTTTTGTTGCTGAAAGGGGTAGCTTCAAAGAAAAGAATGATATGGTGGTTCTAACAACTGTCTTCTTCCTCTGCCCGTGCCGTGAGGGAAGATTTTTTGGTCTTCCTTCCTCAAACAGCTTAGGAGAGGTCTCAAAGAAGACATGGAAGCACCCACAGATCGATGCCCCAAACAGGGACTAGGAAACTAAAACAAATGGAGCTACTTGTTCTTCGCCACCATTGCAAGAGCAGGCAGGCTGAAGCTGCAAATGACATGGTGGTTCAACAGAAGGTAATAGGATATGTCCATGCCTCAGCAGCTAGGAGGATCTCTGAGCTTATGAACCCATGTTTTGGAAACAACAATACTTGAAAGAGAAGGGTAGTGGTTGTATGTAAGATTAACAACTGCAACCAGAATCTTCCTGGCACCAAACACCTGTTGGGGATCCAACCAACTCCTAACAACACAACAATAATTTGAAAGCAAAGAGCACCGAAGATTCACGAATAATGAAAGAAACGACACAAGAATTTAACCTGGTTCAACATAAGTCTAATCCACATCACAAAAAAAATGACTATATTGAAAGAAAGAGAGATTTATAAGGAAAGATATACAAGTGAGATTATTGTTTCACTTCAATTGCACGCATGACACTACTACTCAACCCTCTATTTATAGGGAAGGAGTTCACCAACCTACCACCTAATTAATGATACTAGCTAACCACCACTATTAATGATGTTAGCTACCCACCAATGTTAGCAATCCGTTGCATTATGATGTTAGCCACCACTGCATTGATAATGTTGGTCAATGGGATACCTATGTTTTAGGCTCCAACTCTTAAACAATCTCCCACTTTGGAGGCTAAAACATGATTGTCCATAAATCTATCATCTCCAACTCCCACTCATCAGAGAAACTTCTATCTGTCACAGTAATTCCTCTCATGGCCTACCTCGAAGCTACCTTTCGAGGCCAACAGAGGTTACACACAACCTCGGTATGTCAATTGTCACCGTCTTCGTCAACATTTCTGTAGGATTTTCTTGAGTATGGATCTTCTCAAGTGCAATCGAGTCTTCCTCCAACAAAGACTGAATGAAGTGGAAGTTAATGTCGATGTGTTTTGTCCTTGAATGGAAAGCAGAGTTCTTCGCCTAATGTATAACACTTTCACTGATGTTGTACAACTTAGAATCCTTCTGAGCTTGTCTCAACTCTTCCATCAAATGATTCAGCCACACCATCTCCTTGCATGCTTTTGTAGTTGCAATATGTTAATTTTCAGTTGTTAAAATGACCGCCACCTTTTGCAACCGAGATATCCAACTTATCGCAGCACTACCAAGGGTAAAGACATACCCTGTGATACTCCTCCTGTTATCAATGTCGCACGCAAGATTCAAATCAACATATCCTCGCAAGCTAACAATGTAACCCCCATAACACAACACCCGATCTTTGGTACCCACAAAATACCGAAAAATCCACTTGACCGTCTTCCAATGCTCTTTTTCGGGATTGCTCATAAATCTACTCACAACTCCCACGACATAAGCAATATCTGGACGGGTGCAAATCATGTGTAGGCTTCAGATGGTTGAAGCGTATGGTACTTCATCCATCTCTTCACGTTCTTCCTCTGTTATTAGTGACTGTTCCTTGGAGTGTCTAAAGTGCTCAGGTAGAGGTGTACCAACTAGTTTGGCATCTTCTATGTTGAATCTCCTAAGTACCTTGTCCACGTATCCCGCCTATGACAATTTCAAGATCTTCTTCTTCCTGTCCTTGTGATTCCAAGGATTGGTTTTGTCGTGCCAAGATCCATCAAAAATTCCTCGGACAATCTCCTTTTAAGACTAAAGATCTCTTTTAAGCTAGGTCATGCAACTAGTATGTCATCCACATAAAAAAGATGAATCAAATAAGAAGTCTTTGTTTCCTTAAAGTAACAACAATGATCAGAATTGCACTTGTGGAAGCCATTGTTCTTCATGAAACTATCGAACTTCTTATACCACTGTCTCGGAGCCTAGTTCAAGCTATACAAGCTCTTCTTAAGCTTACACACCAGTTCTTCTTTCCCCTTAACCACATGCCCTTGCGGTTGATGCACATAGATATCTTCTTCAAGATCACCATGAAGAAATGCAATTATCACATCCAACTGTTCTAGCAGTAGATCTTGCACCGCTGCTAGATTTAGCACAATCCGGATAGTAGTGTGTTTTACCACTGGAGAAAGTTCTTAGAGTAATCAATGTCAGCTTTTTGTTGAAAGCCCTTCACCACCAATCTTGGCTTGTACCTCTTCGTACCATTGTGTTCCCCCTTCAACCTATAAACTCATTTGTTATGAACCACTCTCTTTCCCATTGGAAGTTTGACTAACTCCCAAGTTTGATTTAACAAGAGGGAGTGTATTTCATCTTTCACGCAAGCACCCATTTGTCGTGTGTTTCCACTTGCGGAGCCTCTTCATAGCAAGATGGTTAATCATTATCTGTCAATAGTAGATAATGTAGAGAAGGGGAATACCGTTGTGGTGGTCTAACTTCTCAGGTAGATCTTCTCAGGGGAGGAGTTGATGGCTCTGGTTAATCCATTGTTGTGAAAGGCGCGTCTCAAGGAGCTGAGGTGCGCGCCTCGAGGCGAGGCGAGGCGTTGGGAATGCGCCTCTCGATGGTGAGACGAGGCAACTTCAAAGAGGCGCGCGCCTCGACAGCGAGGCTCTGAGGCGCAAGGCGCTGCTGAGGCGTGCCTCTTTGAAGTTAGTATATTTTTTTATAAAAAACTGTTTTGTACTTAATATTTTAGTGAGAAATAGATGATCAAAACCCTGAAACATGGTTTTTCTAGCTTTATTCTGTTCATATGTGAGCTACCTTTGTTTGTTTAAAAGGTTGAAACCAAAAAAAAAAAAAAACAGACAGGTCTTCTCCTTGAAGAAACATTGAAGATAAACATCAAATCTTCTCCTTCTCCTTCGGTTTCTCCTTCGATTTCTCCTTTGAATTCAGTTTTCGATTTCTTCTTTCTCCTTCGATTTCTCCTTTGAATTCAGTTTTCGATTTCTTCTTCTCCTTCGAAAGCTTTCAAAGTTCGCACAGGCTTCTGATTTTTTAGGCTCTCTGATTTTTGTTCACATGAGGCATGACAAAACATTGACAAGAGAGGAAGAGAGAGAACAAAATATCAATAAAATACATAAACTACCCTACAATAATATCTAGTATGTCATTTAAGTATAAAAATTAAAAAAATATTTTAAAATAACAATTGACCCCCATATTTTTTTAAATCAAATTAAAATTAACATATGAATCCTCCGTTCAAGTATTGGAATTTGATTTGAAGTGAAATATTACATGAAACTAGTTCGAAGTGTTTTTTTATTACTAAACATGCAATCTACATATTAATTTGATGATATTTGAATACTTTCCGTGTCCATGATAATAGAAAAACACATATTTAAAACATGCACCTCGCTTCAAAGAAGCCCGCACCTCGCCTCTCGCCTTGCCGCCACGGGGGTCATTCCGCCTCAGTGCGCCTCGCGCCTTAAATAATAATAGGTTGATTTGCTAGGTTAGCATAGGTCCTTTCTTGTTCCTCACACCTTAAGTCATCCAACTCAACTACCTATGGTTCTGCATCAATATTCTTTTTTCTCCTCCAAGTTTGTCCTTGTACATGACAAACTCAATAAAAACCACATTCATGCTTCTTAAGACTTTAGGTTTCTCAGAATCCCAAAGTCTATAGGCATAGTTGTCACCTCCATAGCCGATGAACGTACATCTCCGAGACTTAGGATCAAGTTTGCTCTTATTCTCGGCCTCGATGTGAACATACGCATCACATTCAAACACCTTGAGATGAGAGTGACTCACTTTTTTTCCTGTTTATGCTTCTTCCAATACCCCTCCATCCAATGATACGGATGGTCCTTGGTTGATAATGTAGACAGTTGTATTCACTGCATGTGCCCAAAACTCCTTAGGCAAGCTTGCGTGAATTCTCATGCTCTTGGCACGCTCTAGAACAGTCTTGTTCATTCACTCGGCAACTCCATTCTGTTTGGGCTTCTTTGGAACAGTCTTCAACATTCTAATGTCATTCTCAGCACAAAATCTGTCAAACTCTTTTTCACAGTATTCTCTGCCATTGTCTGACTTGAGGCACTTCAACTTGAGACTCGTCTCGTTCTGAACTAGGGCTTTCCACTTCTTAAACACATCAAAGACTTCATTCTTGTGCTTCACTCTATTTTTTGGGTTTGGGTCTAGCTCGCTTGCAAAGACAAAAACGCTTTGGATCGCCCTTCAGTACCATGTTGAGTTCAAGTGGATCTCAGTGGATATAGTCACCGACAATGCCCTGTAGGTCAAGATGGTTGTCGGGAGATCTATAGTGCCTTGGAGATTAACGTCACTAATTAGGAATATAAAGGTTCTGGCTTCTAAGGTTCATGCTTCTATTTTGCACTGCTACAAGGAAGCCAACACAGTTGCTAACTTGTTAGCTGAGCTAGGAAGTGCTGGAGAAAATCGAACCTTCTGGTTTGAATCAGAATGTCTGACAACTGTTCGTGAATGCTTAAGACTATATAGGGCTTCATTTCCTAACATCCTGAAAATCAAAAGAATTTCTTAAGTCATGTTTTTATGCTTGAATTTTTTGTATTTCGCTACTCTATTTGTTGTTTGATTCATTTCACAACTCAGGTCCGCCCCCCCCTCTGAATTTTGTATTTTTTGCATTTAGCAATAAAGATCTCCTCACTCCGCCAAAGTCACTTCTTCTTGAAGGTGGCCAACAGAATTTGGAAGGTGATCTTTTGAATTTTGAAGGTTGCTCACACTCTTTTTCAATATTTGGACTTCACGTGGAATGAAATTTTCGAATTTTTCTAGGTTAGAAATAGTAAAGAAGTAGATTGAAAGAGAGTGTTGCTGTCAAACTCTTACTATGCTTCTATATGACCACAGCAGGAGGGAAAAAAAAAAGTACTATTTAAATAACATTAGATGCGATCAAAAATAAAAATAAATCCATGGTTTACTCATTTAACTCTGTTTTCTGTCAGCTTTTCTTTTTTCCGGTTTTCGTTGTTTTCTGTTTTCCCTTTTTTCCAAATATTAATACGAGGAGTGGTGAGATAGGACAGAACGCCAAATTTAATGACTATACTACTCCAACAGAAGAATTAGCAAAATTTCCAAGTAAAATATCATAATACCGTAAGGAAGATCAATCAGCTGGAAACTTGCCGGTTTTGGTCTAACGTGGTTGGGTGTATCACTGATCATGTAGAGCAAATAAGAAGAACACAAGATCTGGTGAAGTGAGCTTAGTCAAGGGGTTTAGATATACGTAGGCCCAATAGAACTAGAGTTCAGCCCTTCAGTCCTTGCATTCCAGGCTAACCTACCCTCAAATACCAACTAATTAAAAATAGACAAATAGTGATAAATATAGAGGGATAAGCAGATCTAACAAACAGCCAGAAACAATGGACTGCAGTAACGATGATGAAATTTGCTAGAAGCAGCAGCAGCAACGCAGCGAAACGAAAACTGAGGTGATGATTTTTAAACCGGCAACAAGTTTCCGCGTCAACAGGTTTTCTGCATGAAGCATGAACGGTTGTGGTAGGACCATTTTCAACAAAAATGAGTGCAGTCTCCAGATGGTGATGATAGGGCTGGACGAGGTGGGGAGCTGTGGAGAATGGTCATTGATTGCCGTCGAGGTGATGGGTGGGAAGCTGAAGAGGTCGCTAGAGCTGAATTGGGTCAATAAGGCAATTGCGACACATTGGCGAGGTAGCACCTATAATGGAGAAGGTCATCGGAGGTTCAATGATGACTTGTCGAGTGCAGAAAGGTTCACGGAAGATTCATCGGCAACCCAAGGTGGCAACGGCACTAAAGAGGGCAGGATCTAGGGTTAATAGCTCATTTGTTCCTTTTTTATGTCAACGGAAAAAGTTGAAAAAATGAAACGAAAAAATATTAAATTAAATTAAATTAAAAAATTAAAAAAAAAAATTAAAAATTAAAAGCAAATCATTGAAATTAATCTTCAATTGGAACTTACTCTGGATACCATATTAAAAGTTAAAAAGAGATTATGAAAAGAATGAGACCGCTTAACAATATTATCAACCTCCCCCTTTATTTATAATGAGAAAGAGAGCAACATCAGAAACTCTAAACACATAAAAATTACTAAGGTATCCATCAACGAGAGCTATAAATATACCCTTGCACACCTCTAGTCATTCTTTCAATTACTAAGTTCCATTAAAAAAATTGGGTTTTCCCTTTATCTTGTTGATTGCTTGTCCATTCCAGCTATTCTACTGCGTCAACACAAGACTCGAGTAGCTTAAAATCGAGTATTTCCACTGGGCCACATATTCTTGTAGGATACCTAAAAATTTGAATGGAAATTTTTTAGCCATAAGGGAGGAATGTTGTATGGATCATAAAGTTGGTCTATGAGGGAAAACAAGGATGAATTTGATTCATTGACTAGAGTTTGACGAGGATATACAACTCGGAGACGCCGAACATTCATTTATTTGCATCAACCTTTCAAGGAGCTCATTCAAGACTGACTTGAATGATTACTTGATAGAAAAATAAGTGCATTGGTTTCCAACCATTGAAATAGAGGCAGGCTTGCCGAAAATGAGTGAATAAAATAGGTATGTTAAGAAGAGTGAGGAGATGAGAAAAAAGAAAAAGATATATATGGTAGAGATTATAGGTGGCACAAAATAAGGATGCGAGAAAACCATTTACGATGGTTTACTTTAGATATGAAAAGAAGATACCTTGAGATACAACCTGTTAAACAAATTAGTGATTAATGCAAGAAGAAGGTTTGAATAATTAACTTTTTCATTACTTAGAATTATTTGTATACAACAATATATAGACTATTCCAAAAAAGGAAACTAATGTACCTAACGTTACAATCCCTTGATTTAAGGAATCAAAATAATTTTCCTAACTAAATTAAATATATGCAATGCTAATAATTTGGCTATGACAACTGTCTACAATTCAACACTCCCCCTCAAGCTGGAGAATAGATATTTTCCATTCTCAGCTTGCAAATAATTCCATGAAAAGTTGCACTGTTGAGTCCTTTGGTCCAGACGTCTGCAAGTTGGTTTCCTGAAGGCACATAAGACATACAAATCAGACCTACTTCCAAGTTTTCTTTGATGAAGTGTCTATCAATCTCGATATGTTTTGTCTTATCATGTTGTACTGGATTGTGAGCAATGTTTATTGCTGACCTATTGTCACAATACAGCTTCATAGGACTTGTCCACCTGATTCTCATATCATCCAAGATGATCTTCAGCCACAACAATTCACACACTCCTCGGGCCATTACTCTAAACTCTGATTCAGCACTAGACCTTGCCACTATATTCTGTTTTTTACTCCTCCATGTTACCAAATTTCCGCCAAGAAACATGCAATAGCCAGATGTCGATCTCCTATCTATTGATGAGCCTACATAGTCTGCATCTGTGTAGACTTCCAATGTGAGTTCATTATTTCTTTTGAATAGAACTCATTTTCCGGGGCTACCTTTCAAGTAGTGTAACACACGGTAGGTAGCTTGTAGATGACTCTCTCTCGAATCATGCATAAACTGACTAATGACACTTACTGCAAATGCAATGTCTGGTCGAGTATGAGCAAGATAGATAATCCTACCAAACGTTGGTACATTTCCTTATCGACGGTTGGTTCTTCTTTTGCTTCCCCTAGCTTTTGGTTTGGCTCAATAGGTGTAGCTATAGGTTTACAACTGAGCTTCCATATTTCTTTCAAGAGATCTGTCACATACTTTTGCTGTGAGATAAAAATTCCTCATCTTGAGTATAAAACTTCAATTCCAAGGAAATACTTAAGCCTTCCAAGCTCCTTTATCTCAAATTCCTGGATCAAACACTGTTTCAAATGTTGTTTCTCTCCCTCATCATTTCCTGTGACAATAAGATCATCAACATATACCAGGAGGGCTGTTACTCCCCCTGTTGCTGAATGTTTGATGAAAAGAGCATGATCTCATTGACTCTGTCTGTATCCTATTGCTTTCATTACTCTAACAAATCTCCCAAACCAAGCTCTAGGCGATTGCTTCAATCCATATAGTGTTTTTTTCAATCTACACACCTTGTTAGTCGTTCCATTTCCTTCAAACCCTGGTGGAATACTCATGTAAATTTCTTCCTTTAGGTCACCATGCAGAAAAGCATTCTTCACATCATATTGTTGGAGTGGCCATTTGAAATGAGCTGCTAAGGACAACAAAATTCTCATAGTGTTCATTTTTGCCACAGGAGCAAATGTCTCCTGATAGTCAACTCCATAAGTCTGAGTATAGCCCTTAGCAACTAGTCTCGCTTTATATCTTTCCAGAGAACCATCGGCCTTGTATTTTAAAGTGAAAACCCATTTGCAACCCGCTAGATTCCTCCCTTTTGCCTTATCAACAATCTCCCAAGTATTGTTTTTTTCCAATGCATCCATTTCCTCTCTCATAGCATTCCTCTAATCCATTTTTGAAAATGCCTCAGATAAAGTGTTTGGAATAGAAATGGTGTGTAGACTCACACTAAAGTTTCTATGGAATGGTGAAAAACGTTTAAGTGACACGTAATGAGATAATGGATATAAAGGATGTTTTGTGCATTCTCTAGTACCTTTTCTAACAGCAATAGGAAGATCAGAATCCTTTTGTGATGTTTCAACAGATGGTATATGCAAGAGTGAATCAGAAATTACCATGTCTTCATTAGTAAGGCTCGGGATGTCATTGTGGACTTATGTCAGGTCTGGAACATCTGTTTTTCTTGAGTACACCTGAGGAAATCTATGAGAGTCATAAATACGAACAGATGCTGGAGTATGAACAGGTATTGGAGTGGAAACATGTTCTAGAAATGACACGGACGCAAGAATTGAGACAGACTCGGACTCAATGGATGTTGGAACATTTTGTTTTGGAGTGGGTGGAGATGAAGTCGATGGTAGATCAAAAGACCCAAGAGAACCACCATAGTCTTTATCTTACATAAGTGAAATCTCCCCTTGAAGATAAGACTCTGTGAAATAAGGTTTGTTCTCAGCAAATATGACATCTGCAGATATGTAAAATTTTCTAGAGGGAGGATGATAACATTTATACCCTTTTTGCGTAGATGAGTAACCAAGAAACACACATTTGATTGCTCTAGGGTCCAATTTTCCTCTATTTGGGCTATGAAAATGGACAAAAGAGGTACAACCAAAGATTCTAGGTATGAGACCATTGGATGTTCTGACATGAGGATAAAATTTTGCAAGGTTTTCCAAGGGAGTTTTGTAATCTAATGTTTGTGAGGGTAGTCTATTGATCATATATGTGGCAGTAAGAACAGCCTCCCTCCAATAAGATTTAGGAACGTTCCCTTGAAATAACAACGCCCGATTAGTATTTAGTAAATGACCATTTTTCCTTTCAGCTACCCCGTTTTGTTGTGGTGTGCTTACACATGATGATTCATGAATAATGCCTTCCTTTTAGAAGTAGGGGGTCAAAATTTGGTCAAAGTAATCCTTTGTATTGTCAGACCTAAAGTTTTTAATTTTTACCCCAAATTGGTTTTGAATCATAGAGTGAAAATTAGGCACAACACTACTGACATCAAATTTTTGTTTGAGCAAAAATATCCATGTAACTCTAGTACAATCATCAATTAGAGAAACAAACCATCTATACCCTGAAATATTTGGAATTGTGGATGGTCCCCAAATGTCACTATGAATCAATTCAAAAGGATGAGGACTTCTGGTGTTGCTAATGGGGAATGATACACAAGTATGCTTTGCCAGTTCACAAACATCACAATGAAAATCGGTAACATTAAGTCCTTTAAACAAAGTGGCAAACATGATATGTAAGACTCTAAAGGATGGATGACCAAGGCGAAAATGATGAAGCCAAATGACATCTTTATTTGAAGAACTAAGAAAAGATAAGGACAAATTATTCATGACTCTTCTAGGTGTTTCAAGATAGTAGAGGTCGTTCCTTTCCTTACCAAGTCCAATCTTCCTCCCCGAACCCTAGTCCTGAAAAACACAGTAGGAGGGATGGAAAATTGCGTAACATTTTAGTTCTTCTGTGAGTTTTTTAATTGAGACAAGATTTGTTGACAATTTGGGTACATGAAGAACATTTTTAAGGACAAGGGAAGGTGTCACATGGATATCACCTAATCCTGCAACTGTAGCAAGGGAACCATTGGAAACAATGATTTTCCTACTACTAGGACACGGAGTATAAGTTTTGAAACACTGTGAGGTGTAAGTCATGTGATCTGTGGCCCATGAGTCAATTACCCAAGAATTGGTTACACACTTTTCTGAGACATGTAATCCAAAAGGAAGTGAAGACTTACCTGAGAGTGCCAATGAACAAGCATCAGAAGGAAAAGATCCTATTAAGCCTCTAAGTTTTTCATTCTCTTCGCTATTGAGTCCTCATTTCTCCTGTCCCTCGTTCTGGTTGATTTGTTCTATCAAATGAGCCTGAGATTGAGTTCTCTGCTGACGTCCATGGTTTCCCCATTCTCGGCTAGGTGATTTACTATTCAATTGTCAACAGTTCTCCTTGGTATGCCTTGGTTTTTTACAATAGGCGCACCACAGATTATTTTTGTTGTCTCTACCCAAGGGCCTTGATAGGGCTGCTTTCCCTCTTTCTTGCCCTGGAGGTTGTTCAATTTTAGTTGCCAAGGCTAAACCGTCTAAAGATTGAGGCTCGAGCATTACACCCCTTCGACTTTCTTCTACACGGATTAGAGAAATTATCTCCTCCAAGAAATGTGTCTCCTCCCTACCAAGGATCTGAACCCTAACCTGATCAAATGTTGGATTGAGTCCAGCCAAGAAATCATATACTCGGTCTTTCTCAATAAAGTTCTTCAAGGTAGCAGCATCTTCCGAGCACTTTATCTCAAATACCCGATAGTGATCAAGTTCTTGCCATAAATTTTTTAGTAAATTAGCGTATTTTGTCACTGTTTTGCCTTCCTGTTTGGCAGCACTTGTCTTCACTTTAATCTTATACACTTGGGCTGCATCACAAGCTTTTGAATAGGTTCACCAAATGGAATCCCAAATCTCCTTTGCGGTTGTCAGAAACATACAAGTATCACTAATTGCAGGATCCATTGAGTCCCATAACCATGACATGATCATGGAATCAGCTTCGTCCCATGCATCAAACTTCGGATCTCCTTGTTTTGGTCCTATCCCGAGAAGATGGCTCAGTCTCTCTTTGCCCTTCAAATACGTTTTAACAAACTGAGACCGCTTGAGATAATTCTTTTCGGTTAACCTGTATTGAGCCCAAACACTCTGCAACTCTCCAGTCATCGGATTCGAGTTGACCTCATCAGATGAAACAAAGATATTTGAAGCAGCGGTAGTTTTAGAGGCCATGGTGATCGACAATGAAGGCCAAGCAACCGAGGAAAAAATACAGCTATGAAGGTTGGTAAAATGGGTGGCGGCTGTAATTTCTGGAAGCTTCAGGGTGGTTTCTAAAATTTATAGAATTTTGGAAAAAAAAAAAACTCGGGGTGGTTTTTGTAATTTGGAAATGGGTTTTAGATTACACACTGCAGTAGCTCGATCGGACTCCTCACAGCGAGGCTTCGACAAGGATTCAAGGCTAGAGAGAGAGAATTGGCTATACGGCGACGACGGAGGGCTTCGTCGACGAAGAAACGAGGGTGAATCGAAGACTGATTCGGCGGAGGAAAGCTTCGACGACAGCTACGGAGGCTAGGGCACAACCAGATTTCGGCACGAGATCCGGCAGCGATGGGCGACCTGATCTGGTGCGATTCAGGAAGCAGTAGTGGTGGCCAAACCCAAAAACTTTCTCGGCAATGAAGGCCGATTGGAGACCCAGAGACCCAAAAACATTTCAGCAATGAAGGCTGATTGAAGATGGCAATTAAGGCCAAGGGAAAAAACAGAGGATCGAGCCTTACAGCTCCGATACCATAACGCAAGAAGAAGGTTTGAATGATTAACTTTTTCATTACTTAGAATTATCGGTATACAACAATATATAGACTATTCAAAAAAAGGAAACTAATCTACCTAACGTTACAATCCCTTGATTTAAGGAATCAAAATAATTTTCCTAACTAAATTAAATATATGCAATGCTAATAATTCAGCTATGACAACTGTCTACAATTCAACAGTGATTTAACTTAGAAGAATTATACTAAAAGGGAAATTGATTGACCAAGAAAAGCAGGGGAAGAAACTAGAAACAATTAGAAGAAATTAGAAACTAGAAACAATTAGAAGAAACTATAAACAGTTGACATAGAAACAATTAGAAGAAATTTGGCTTCGTTTTCCTGATGCGATTGTTAAGCGTGTGATCATGCAAGCGAAACAGGTATTAGCAGACCACATCATACCAACATGCAAACAAGTGCCCTTCAGAGGAGGTGAAAAGACCTTATGGCTGGACCTTTTCAATTCAAAACAGTTCTTGTTTTTTCACCATAATTTCTAAAGCAGCAAGAATTGTTCCCCGGGCATTATTAGTTGCCCATAATTATTTTCAAGCACTTATATCATCTCGTCCTGTCTAATTTCATAGTCTGCAGTAGATGAACTAAATACTTCAAGAAATCAGATAAGATACTAGGGAGGAAGGAGAAAGGAAAACTAAACGGTAACTTACTGCTTCATGTCTTCAAGAATAGCTGTTGCGCCTCTAAACATCTGTAAGACCAAAGGCATTAACTAATATGCATTCCACAATAGGGTCCGCCATAACATTTACGACAAAAATATGGGGCAATTACTCACTGTTGACCCACAGTCACCATCACCCACTTTGCTATCCCATTCATTTAAGCTGTCCCGGAGATTGACAAGTGAAGTAGCTGCCCCCTCAATAGCTACCTCAAGAATATTGTCTGGTTGATTTAGTTGATCCGGTTGCTTTAACGCCTGATCAAAAGAAAAATTGGCTGTCAGAGAAAACAACATTGCTATTGCAACGGAGGATTACTAAAATGTTTAGTTTCCTAGCCTTACAATAACAAATAACAATTTCCCTTCATATTTAATATAGGAAAAGGTGCTTCAAACTATAACAATAGGATACTAGTAGAGAACAAAAAAATTATTTCTGAGTTATCTGTTTACAAAAAAAATTGTACAACAACAAATCTTTCCTCCAACTAAGACATTTACGCCATGTGTTAGCCACAACAGCTCCCATCAATGACACCTCAGAGTTAAAGCCAAGAGAAATAATTCAAAATACTATTGCAATGCTCAGAGTGATCACTGGATATAACTGGTTCCACTACACAAGTTTCCAGAATGGCTTGTGGACATTTTGTGTGTTTCTTGTAGGGCAAAGCCTATGTACTAAGTCAATCTGGTCTCAGTTTCCACTAAGACTACGTGTGTTTAAGACAGAATTACGTGTAGATAAAAGTATTTGCTTATTTGTTTTAGTATAGTGTACAGCACACTAAAAAAATTGATGCCTCTGTACTGAGTCAATCTGGTCTTTCTTCTACAAGAGTGCATATGAAATATATGCAAATATTAGTGTTTCCTTACCCCCTAGCCCATCCTCATACACCCCTGAAACTATCTCAACCCCCGCCTGTCACAGTCGCGCATCTTATCGTTTCTTCTACTCTGTTCCAGGTCGACATTAGTCGCAAAAAACCCATGTTCACTCCTTCTATGTCATAAGACGGGCCTGTTATACCAGTATAATCATACGCTTCCTCTCATAAGCCACAGCCATGACCATCCTAATTTGGACATTCCCATTGTTCTACAGAAGGGTAAGTTGTCTTACACTGTACATTGTATCTCTAAGTATGTCTCATAATCGCATTTTGCTTATTTCTTATCCTCCTTCGTGACTTCTCTGCCATCAAATTCTCTACTAACTTTGTTTCGAAGGTTTTTTTTTTTCGCGTGGGGGAGGAGGGGGGATCTCGACGGAACAAGGAGAGCCTTATTGATAAATGCAAAGAATAAAAAATTCAGAAGAGGACGAGGCCTAACCTATGGAACAAGTCAAACAACAAATTATAAATAATGAAAATACAAAAAACATCAAGAACTAAAATATGACTTGAGAACTTTTTTTGATTTTCCGAATATTAGGGAAGCGAAGCCTATCTAGTCTTAGGCATCCACAAACAGTTGTCGGGCATTTTGATTCAGACCATAAGGACAAATTTTCTCTAGCACTTCCTAACTTAGCCAACAAGACAACAATCGTGTTAGCTTCCCTGTAATAGTACAAAATAAAAACATGTATCTTAGAAGCCAAAAACTTTATATTTCTAATCATTGACATTAACTTTCAAGACACTGTAGATCTCCAAGCAACCATCTCGACCAGCAGGGCATTGTCAGTGACTAAATCCACGGAGACCCACTCAAACTCAACACAGTACTGAAGAGCAATCCATAGCGTTTTTGTTTTCGTAAGCAAAGTAGACCCAATCCCAAACCAAATAATAATGTCCAATTAGCATCTCGCATCGTACCTCCTCCTACAATATAACCAGGCTTGCCTTCTAGAGTTTCCATCCAAATTAATCTTCAGTCTAGCACATACGGGGTTCCAATGCACCAACTGAATCTTAGATTTTCTTTTTCCTCATAAGCAAGGCAATCCCGACCAAGGTTTGGAGAATTTTATATAGAACTCTCTGAACATCACACTAAAACCCATCAAATTTGACCTCGTTATGTATTTTCCAGATTTCCTAGCACAACACAGAACGAAGGAGCGTATCATAATATTTTTTAGAGGTATTAGATCTATGTTGCTGCTACCAACCAACCAATCTTCCAAACACTACTCCATTCCAAGATCAGGTGCCATCATCAAAATCCGTTAGTCATCATGACAGGGAATATCAAAGCTCTAATGTCAACTAGTGCAACAGAGCGATAAAGAGACTAGATTTCAATCTAGTAGATGAAATAAAGGTTAGATAGTGTTATGGCGGACTGGGGGCTCTTGAATCACAAGAAAGGTTCTTGAACCCACAAGAAAATCTCAGAATGACATATGCTTGAATAATAACGGAATAATTCAATGAATAAGAAGTGGTTGTCAAGGGTGCATTTAAAGTACTCAACTAATCCCTCGACCTTTAGGAAAAGAAAACTCTAAGGTGGCATTTGGTACGCGGGATTTAAGATGGGATTGGAATGACCATGGAAATGGTCATTCCATTCCTATGTTTGGTACATAGGATTTAATCACATTCTCATTACTAAGTAATCCCTAATCCCACAAAGTATGGGATTAACCAATATCAAGATAAACTTGGTATTTGTTAATCCCAATTATATAGGATTAGGTTTTAATCAATAATTAGCCAAAAAACGAGACCAAATACTAAATAAATATTTAAATTCAAATGAAATTTAATTAAATTAACTATTATACCGTTTGAAAATTCAATAAAATTACTATTTTACCCTTTGATATCATTCCAATACCACATGTAATCCCTTTCGTCACCAAACATAGGAATAGTAATGACCATTCCATTCCATTACCATACTAATTCCAATCCTATTGTCATTCCATTCCTTTTCATTCCATTCCAACGTACCAAATGCAGCGTAAACACCTAAGAAAAGGAAATGAAGTAGTCCTAATACTTGTGAGAAAAGAAAGCATAAAAATAGGAAACATATTGATACTAGTACCTGCCATCAAGGAAAAGTATTCCAAAAGTAACTCTACCTACCATACTATCCGAATAAAACTATAATTTGACTAAATTACTTCTAAAAACCTATTAAACTAAGAAAATAGAAGAAAAGAAAAATAAATTCCAAATATTATAAAATAAAATAAAAATTAAAAAGCCATAATTTGCCAGTCGTACTCGTACATCAGCACTAAACTTAAAACCCATATTTTGCAGAGTTAATGCCACAGAATTTTTTCCACACCCCTTTAGTTCTTTTATGGTTCAAAATTTGCATGGTTCATCACTCATCGTGCATACAAAGTCCCCAAAAAAAACCGAGTTGCCGAAAGATAACAAACATCATCCGAAAGCTATTCGCATAGTTGTTTTTTAATTTGCCAGTTTCTTGTCGTACGTCAGCGCCAAAGTCAAAACCCAAATTTTGCAGAGTTAATGCCACAGAATTTTTTCCACACCCTTTTAATTCTTTTTCGATTCAAATATTGTATGGTTCATCACTCATCGTACATACAAAGTCTCAAAAAAAAATGAGTTTCTGAAAGATAACAAACATCATCCGAAAGCTATTCGTATAGTTGGTTTTTTAAAATCCATTGTTTGAAGAGTTTTCGGGCTAACAACATTCTTAAAAGCTATATTTAATCAATCACATGTCATCATCTATCCTGCATAGGGAGGCCACTCTCTTCTTTTCCCACGCAATCTTCCATTTATCTTACCTCCCTATAATTTTTATTGAATTTTGTTCATCAGCTTGCAATGATAGAGATAAGTTACACCTTCAGTCCATTAAATGTGTACTTTTGTGGTACTGTTATTAAAAAAAAAAAATATATATATATATTCAGGGTTAATTTCAGCATTAATCCCTAAAACTTCCTCCCAACTCTCCATTTAGTCCAGAAACTAATCTTCTACCCAATTTTGTCACTAAACTAATAATGGCCACCTCTACCCACTGCCATCCTTAACGCCAACGCCCCCTCCTCCTAACCTCCCATTTTCTGAAAACCACCCTTGCCCCTCCTCCATTCCCTCTTAAATCCATCTTGCACATATGGTAAATCGATCGAAAGAACAATGTGATTTTCTGCAATTAAAAATTCGATTTTGGAACTCTCAGATTTGTTTAGTTTGCTTGTGTGTTTTCTTTTGTTCTACCAACTAATGAAGGATTTATATATACATGTGGGTGTGGGTGTGGGAAAGTTGTAGCTACTTAAAAGCAGCAGAAAATGAATCCAGATACTAATTGGTTGTCGTTTGACACCATTTGTAACTCCGAAACTCTTTTTTGCAATCCCAGATGCTTCAATCTGCCATGATCCCCATTATATGCTGGTTCATCTTCTGATTCTTTGCAATACTGCTTTGTTGATATCTTCAATGCCAACAAATGTCTTTTGCATTGGATGTTGTTTGCTATATTGCACAAATTAGAGAGAGAGAGGTAGACATTCAGAATAGAATCTATTACCACGTGGGGTTGAGAAACAAAATCACAATTCAAATTGGGATGGAATCCATCTCTTGCTTTAGTTTTTCCTTCCTTTTTTGTTTGATTGTCCGTAGGGTGGGTGGTGAAGGGAACACATGGTTTAATGGAGCTGCCGAGAGAAAAAGTGAAAAGAAAGAAAAAAGGGAAACAAGAATAAAGTGAAATTCCCTTAGAATAAAAGTCATGGGCACAACACGTGACTCTTTTGGTCAAAAAAATAACAGATTGTTGACTTTGGACTTGATTGAAAGTATTTATTAATTTAGCTACAAAATTGGATAAAAAATAGTTTAGGGATTAAATTGAGACAAAGGGCAAAGTTTAAGAACCAATGGTGAAAAAAAATAGTCGTGCTGATGTTACTTTCTTTGTCCAAAACTATTTATTCAGAAAAGCGTACTCCACTGATCTTGACATTGTCCTTCCCTTTCCTAAACTTAGTGTCGTTCCCAATGTTCCCCCACCACCCTCCCTTCTTCCCCCTATTATGTTGTCACGTCCTGAGTCCTAACTTGCTACTTCACCAATACCTCCATTATCCTTTGATCTTGCTCGACCTATACATCCATATTCCTACGTAAGCGATTGTGCACTTCACATTCTATATCCAATTGTGTAACATATAGGTATTTATCCCTTTGTATTCATCCTTTATTCTTATTTGTCATTTGTTTTCTTCCTAACTCTGGTTCAGATTCACTCTCACTCTAGCCAGAGTGGCAGCGATTGAAGAGAAATGTTTGCTTAACACTAGAATGAAAAATGGGACCTTGTATATCTTCCATATGGAAAGACCATCGTTGCCTGCAAAAGGTTATATGTGGTCCAAGTTCATCTAGATGGCACCATCGATCAGCTCAAGTCCCGATTGGCTACCAAATGTTACAGTCAAATCTATAGGATTCATTATTCATAGACTTTCTCATTGGTTTCGAAACTTATCTCTATTCGCTGCTTGTTTCTCTTGCTGCTACATATAAGTAGCAGTTGCATCACTTAGTGTAGAAACTCCATGGGTCTAACTCACTCTCAAAAGATATTTTGAAAGAGGACGATTACCCCTAGACTTATATATAGCTCAGGATCAGATAGGACAAGAGATGTGGGATTTAACACGCCCCCTCACGCACAAGGTGGACTTTTGACAAATAACTCCTCACGAATATCGGGGATATTGCCCAACATCGATGTGAGATTCAACACGCCCCCTCACACGCAGGGTGGACTTTTTGATAAACCACTACGAACGGATATAGGGGGGTCCAACATCAATGTTGGATTCAATACACCCAACATCAAACAAGAATTCTAGTTCTGATAGCATGTAGAAACCCAATGGGTCTAACTCACTCTCAAAAAACGTCTTGAAAAATGAGGATTACCCCTAGACTTATATATAACTCAAGATTAGGAAGGACAAGCGATGTGGGATTCAACAATTAGACATCGAAAAATAATTCTTGAACCAGGACCTACTTGAGAAAGTGTCTATGGAGCAACCTCGATGATTTGTTGCGTGGAGGAGTTGGGGGTGGTGTGACATCGCTAAAACATTTATAAATGGCCTCAAGCAAACTTGTCAAGCATGGTTTGGGAGATTCAATAATGTGATCGTCCAACTTGGTCTTCAAATACATGGGGTCAATCACTCAATCTAAAACAGCCATAATTTAGTAAGGAGAATACTCGGTCGTGTAAATGAATGATCTTGTGACTATATAACATGACTATAATGGTATCAAGAACTTCAATAGTTTTTGCACAAACAGTTTAGACTAAAGAACGCCCAAGTTGAAGAACTTCTTGCAAATCGAAGACGCTCAATTGAGGCAAGACACATATCTCTCTCGGAGAGAAGATATCATTGACCTATCAAGTAGAACTTCTTACGAATCCAAGAGGCTCAATTGAGACAAGACACTTATCTCTCGAAGAGAAGATGTCATTAACCTATCAAGCAAAACATGACTATTAGGATCCAAATAGAGACTCACCTATGAATCCGAACACGAAACTACAGGTAAATTCAGGAGAACTATGGAAAGAATCAATGCAATAAACAATGTTAGTTGGGAAACTGAATTACTTGGTCGTAACAGACTTGACCATTTGCAATTATTTTAAAAAAGCAAGTCTTTAGATCATCCACCAATAATTGTAACGTTGTTCGCATCTTCATACATTTGAAAAGTGCACCAGAATGTGGTAGGTTGTATCAAATTAGTGGTCACACTCATATACAGATGATTGGGTCGGATCACCCATAGAGAGAAAGTCTACTGCAAGCAATTGGGTACTTGTGGGAGGCAATATTTATATCCTGGAAGAGTAAGAAACAAATTGTGGTGACTCGAGCAAGTGTCAAATCAGAATATAAATCCATGGCTCATATAGCTGTGAATTAACGTGGTTGAAGCATATGTAGGAAGAAGTTGATTTCCATTATTCTCCACCTATAAAATCAGTATGACATAATCAAGTAGCAATTCACATTGCCTCCCATCCAAATTTTCATGAATAAACAAAACACAATGATATTGATTGCCACTTCATTTTGGAGAAAATAGCGCAAAAGAAGATTAAGACTGGACGGGTAAATTATGTTGATCAATTAGCGGATTCGTTTATTTAAAGGCCTCAAGATAAAGCACGGTAGTAATAAGGTAAGAGTATACAATAAATGTGCTCTAACTTGAGCGAGTGTGTTAAATAGTATTTTCGAAATTCAAATAAATGCTGAGGTTGAACACTATAGGTAAGTTATCTCATTCTTCGAGTACCCTTTTAACTTCACTAATACCCATCTAGCCCAAACAAATCAAAATTCACAAACACATCCCAAAAGATGGATTAGGTCCTTGTTTGATTTCTTTGGGCCAAAGAGAACCCTGAATATGGTCATCCTGATGGCCGTATATTTTGATTCGGAACTTGGTGCTACTTTGGAAACTAGTAGCTTTTAGCCAAAAGTGTGGTCTATGAGAATTTGTTTAAACCTGTTGGGGTCAAAATCAGCTCGAAGCGCAGACAATATTTGGTTGAGTTATATTCGAAGTATTGTTTGCAAAACCAGTGAAAATGTGAGTCTTTGGATTTTAAAGTGATTTTGCATTTTGAAAATCAAACAACAATGTACATTGCATAAATTCTACTTTTTCCAACAAGAGAAAGAAAAAAACATTGAGATTGATTGTCTATTCATTCAAGAGAGTTGCTTCAGAAATTGATTAAGACAAGAATCTCAGTTAATTGAATAGCTTTTTTCATTGCTTTTAGAAAAGAAACTCTATTTTTTAATTGTACGGCAATGAATTTTGTTGATCATTTGGATTTATTTCCAAAAGCATTAGGGGTTGAAGAATGAAATACATTTGCAAAACAAAAAAAAACGAAAAAACTAAGAGCATGCGTTATACAGGGGGGGTATTAGAGGGTATGGTTATCAATCATTTGCATATAGGGTTATTCTATTATGTGCCCCTTTTATGATATATATAAAGAGAGAGGCTGACCATTATAATGAATCCATCTCATTTTTTCCAGGCTTTCTTTCTACTTTAAGAATTCTTAAAAGAATGAATATTTTATTGTATTGAATATGAGGCCTTTTTGTGCCTATATATACAAGATAATCCTAGCTAATTACAAGGAGATAATTGAGAGATTAAATAAATAAGGAAACTAACTCCTAGGAAATGGAAAACAAACTTATTTAGTGGGATTCTACCTTTTACTCTAATTCCCACCATTTAAGCATTCCTATTATAAAATATTACATGTGTATTAATTTATTTTCCAACAAGAATATATATAGAGACAACCGACAGAGTGACAAAAGACGGTTCACCATATTATCTCTTACATTATGAATATAATATTGAGCATACCACGTCACTCTTTGTCAAACTTGATAGTGGAACTGGAACGGGAATTTTAGCATGTGGATGATGACCTGCAAGAAAATATACCCAATGTCCCAGGACAACTTAGGGGTGAGAAAACAAGTATTCTTTTAACAAACATAACTAGTAAAATTATATAATTTTCTATGTCCATTTACAAAAACTTAAGATACATTAATAGTTGCAAAGTTAATGCGGAAAGATAATAAATATCCCATATGTAAGTAACAAAAAGTATGATCATGTCACTGACCATCAACACCAACAGGCCAATATGGAGCCTTAGTTGGAGCATCCAAACGTTGCAAAATTGCAGGATCTGATGTCATCACAGAAATTGAAAACCCTGCCCAAACATAAAACTGAGAAAGTGCAATTTGTTGGATGAACATAGAGCTCCTGAAAACATAACCAACCTGCCATGTCAAGAGAAGTCATAAATGACCCCGTATAAACCCTATCAACTGCCAATCCATATTCCAGTTGCAATCTAGGAACAGCTTTCCCAGCTGCGATCATCAGTTCCATAACAGGGGTGGCTCCCAGTCTGCAATTCGAAAACATTCATGTGTTGAAATACCAAAGAAAAGAACAATTAAATCAAACCAGAAACAAAATTAAATCGATGATTAAACAAATTCCTTCAAGTCAAAGGTTAATAATGTATATATAATGGCATCATTCAACAGACACTCTACTCATGGGTATCAAGCCTTCTAACTGTTCTAACTGTATATGAGTAATTGATAAGTTTGTTTAAGGGATGATTGGGAAATCTCCCGATTTTACGTCGCTTAATCGGTTTTTTAACCCACTTTAAATTTAAGTTCAAAAATATTCATTGATAGGCTTCCAAAATGAGTTTTTAGTCCCACCATAAAGTTCAATAGACTTTATTGCCCCTTAAAATACCAAATATTATCAAAGTTCCCTCCCTCCCTCCCTCTAACATGCAGCCATACGCAAATGATGTTGGCAAACTACTGAGCTTAGAGGTGGTAAAACGGCGAGCCCAATCAGACTGCAAAAGTCATTGCTGCTGAGATCCAGATGCCGCCGTAGCAGTATATTTATTTTCCTTTGGCTGCAATAGATTGTATTAAATTTGTGTTTAAATTATGACATTATAGATTTTAATTAGATTTTTAATCATTGACCTGATGTTGGTATTAAGGATTAAAGTTCAAAAATGTTATTTTTGGTTGTTATCGTAGATTCAAGATTGCGAAAGTCTTCGCAAATAGCATCATTTATCAAAGCCCAAATAGAATCGGGACCATATTTCAATAACGAACAGTCCTAAGGTTGTCGCTGTCAAAGTAAAACAGGGCCAGAAAAATAAAAAATAAATAAATATATATATATATATATATATATTAAAATAAAATATTTCATGTGTGCAGCCAGACAAATCTTTTTCACCACTCAGAAATCGAAAATCACAATTTAGATAGTCTTTTCCCTCACCAGGAAAGAATCTCGTTTTAGAATGTGTCCCAACACCGTTTCCCAACTGTCCAACATTTCGTCACGCTTTTTTTTTATGTAAAGATGTTTGTTTGAGAACCTTATCCAATATAAATATTCAAGAATTAAATAGAACATACATAACGCATCTTTTACAAGTTCTCCAATTGTTTCATGTAGATGGACTATGGAATACTAGATTGCTGATACCGAACCTTAAATTATAAATAAATAAAAAATAAAAAATAAAAAAATCAAACAGGAATTTTTATTTGTTTGCTTCACATGTCACGTATGTGCTGCCATAATATTTCCAAATGGAAAGACATAAAATTTGGTTCTAACACATTAACTTCTTAGGAAGGGTGCAATTTTAGAACAGTCTCAACAATGTCAAGAAAAAGAAAAACATTCAATACGGAAGACAAAGCCCATAATAACCCAGAAGACAAAGTCATTGCATAAAGACAAATGCGGAAAAAAAATCACTGCCGTATTCAGCAACAAGAATTGCAGGAAAAAAGATGTAATGTAAAGAAAATATAATTACCCAATATCGTAAAACACAGAAAAGGGACTAAGAAGAGCCTAGGCACTATTTATTCATTTTCCTTTCCTTCTAAAATTTATTAAAATATTCAAGTATTGAATTTGTTAATGCCAAATGTTTTAAGATTTGAAGTGATAAAACTAGAAATATAAGCTTGCAGCAAAAATAAAAGATTTTTGTTCCTCAGCATAAAAAACAACAATGTGAAAAGCAATGCACCACACCACAGACCCACAAACATGTCTTTTGAGCAGAAAATAAGTATATCAAGAGGCAAACACATTTAGCAATAATAATGTATGTGGACGTACCCATTAACCATGAGTACGATCCTACTCCCACGTGCAATAGGAACATAGTTAGTTTCCTGGAAAAACATAGTTAGTTTTCCTGGAAAAATAATGTTCAAAATTAATAGAAATTAAATCAGACTGACATGAAAAATGGAAAGATATGAATATTGTCCATGATGAAAATCTTTTAAGGCCAACGCAAAGGAAAAAGAAGATCCTAGGGAATTTGAGTGTGTTGCATTTTCACCCACGCCAAACAGGGTTATAGAATGTGGATTTGAAAAGATAAAACGGATAGACAGTAGAAGGGATCAAGTAGCCCCAGCAAAAATGGTGTTAGATGTATCGGACACATCAACAAAATGACAAAATACAAAGGGAATTATATCTGTGGGGATCTGAAGGCTATATAAATTGCCCCAGCCCCAGCCCCACCCAACCCCAACCCCCACAGCTGATTATGAACCGAAAGATTTTTTGAGAAATTCTTAGGATTCCAGAGTGTTTCAACAAAGAATTACATTCTAATCTCCCTTTTTGCATCAAGATTGCTTCACATATGAAGGAGGAAGAAGTTGAAGATCCAAAGATCTAGGAAGGTCACCATTCATCCCATTCTTTCAATGTTCTCTCTTCTACATTAACATGGTATCAAAAGCAAGTTCAAAAGGGAATGAAAGAGGAAAACAAAAACAAAAGAACCTGTGTCCACCCTTGTTCGTCGACCATGATCCTCCCCTGCCAACTGAAGGTTAAAACAGTTTCAACCACAATCAAGCCCACATCAAACTCAACAAGACCAAAAGCAATTTCAGACAGGAATTAGCCCCGACCACCACAGTTAGACGTCCTGCAGCCTCTGGAGTCCAAAGCAGACCCACGTTGTACTCCTTCCACCATTTGCCAACCTTTTCCAACCTCCTATAGCACATCCAGCAATGTTGCACGCTCTCAACCACAACCTTCCAACCTCCAACATACTCCGGCGACCACGACTAAACCTTTCCCTATCATAGTCAACCACCAATCTGCTGTCGTAGCCGCCAGAAAGTCCCCACTGTCATCAAACTGATGTTGTCGCCTAAGCCAAAGAGCCAAATCCTCTAGGGTAAAGCCACTACACCTACTATGATTTCATAGAAGAAAACACACGTCCACACATTTCTAAACTAAGAGTCAGTGACACAGATTTGGGAAGCACATACAGTGATACACGAAGGTGATGATACTCCAAATTGCAAAACGTAAGACACGGATACAATTATATATTTCTAATGATATATATCACATTTGAATTATATATTTACACATTTCGTAGTGTAACTGAAGGGAGCATTGCAAGAACCATTGGAGGCTATTGAAGTCAATAGAGAATAGGAAGAACGAGACCGCATAATACCATTGTCGGCCGCTCCCTTTATTTATAATGAGGAGACCAATACAGAAAATCCTAAATACATGAAAATGACTAAGGCACACTTTAACACTCCTCTCAAGTTAGAGCATATATATTGTATGCTCTTCCCTTGTTCGTAATATTTATCTTTCAAGCACCCAATGATATAGTTAACAAATCCGTTAATTGATCAACATAATCCACATGTCAAGTTTCAATCAACTCTTGTTTTATCTTCTCTCGAATGAGGCGATAGACAACTTCTCTGTGTTCTATTCTCTCGTAAAAATCAGATGAAATGTAGACTATAGCTTGATTCATACCAATTTCATCGGTGAAGTAGTTGACACCAAGTTCTTCCAACATATGTTTCAGCCAGATTAGTTCACACAGAGTGTGACTCGTGGATCTCTATTAACATTTGGCACTTGATGAAGACATCATAGTCTATTTTTTACCAAGATATCATATTACCTCCAACAAATACACATTAGCAATTTAGCATATACAAGACTCCCAACCGTAACGTAATATGTACCAGTCGGTATAACCACATCCATGTGCACGGTGCACCTTCAAAATATCAAAGAACGCAAACAACTTCCCAATAGCTGGTTCTTCAATAGCCTAAAAACTAGTTGATAACAATAACTGCAAATGAGATATTTGGTCTGGTAATGGTCAAGTCATTCACCTTCTCCACATGTCAAGTCATTCACCTTCTCATTTGCTCAGACAAGTATCAAGTTCTTTGGGCACATCGTGGAAAGAGGAAGTATCCACATGGATCTCGACAAGATGAAAGTGATCCAAGATTGGAGAGCCCCCTCCAACCTAAAGGAGGTACGCTCCTTAGGATTAGCTAATTATTATCGTCTTTTCATTAAAGGATTATCTTGAAGATGTGCCCTTCTTATGGAGCTACAGAAAAAGGAGAAGTGGGATTGGACCATGACATGCCAATCCGCTTTCAAAGACTTGAAGAAGGAAATTATGAGCGATATCGTGTTCGCTCTACCAGACATGTTAAAACCTTTTGAAGTCAACTGATGCCTCAGATTTTGCTATTGACTAGGGTACTTCTGTTGGACAACCACTGAGTGGCCTACGAAAGTCGTAAACTCAATGTCACTGAGAGGAAGTATTTGACACACAGAAAAGAGCTTCTTACACTGTCTTCGGGGGGTGGAGACATTACTTATTGGGGTCAAACTTCGTGGTCAAAACCGATAACACCTTAGTAAAGTCAATTTCAAATGCAAACAAAGCTAACTTCCAAACAAGCCCGTGGCAAGAGTTATTGGCAGAGTTTGACTTTGACTTTGAGTACAAAGCAGGCAAAACCAACCAAGTCGCCGATGCATTGAGTCAGAAGGTCAAGCTCGAGCTCGCCACAATGGAAGTGTTGGCTCATATTGCCACATGCAAGCTAAACACTAACTTGAGAGAAAGGTTAAAGGAGAATTCGGTCAAGGCCCCATTGGCTCAATCTTTGCTCAAGCTAGTCAAAGGGAACACCCATCAGTTTTGGGTGGAAGACAAATTGTTGTTGACCAAAGGAAACCGACTCTACGTGCCTATAGTAGGGGACCTTCGGAAGCTTCTCTGGTGCGAGTGCACCAATACACAATGGGCCAGCCACTCAGGATGGCAGAGGGTATTGGCTCTATTAAAACAGGGATACTATTGGCTGCAAATGCACGAAAAAGTGATTGACTATACGAAAACCTGTCTTACTTGCCAGCAGGATAAGGTCGAAAAGGCTAAGATCCCAAGATTATAAGAGCCCTTGCAAATTTCATACAAGCTGCGGGAGAGCGTCTCGCTGGACTTCATTACAAATTTGCCAAAAGTCAAAGACATTCGCAAAATCTTGGTGGTGGTAGATCAATTCTCTAAGTATGCAACATTCATTACAACACCCAAGTTCTGCTATGCTAAGGACAATGCCACATTTTTTTTTTCAAGGACGTTGTTAAGTATAATGTTCCAAGAAGTATAATCAGTGACCGAGATGCAAGATTTACTAGGCCCTTTTGGACTGAACCCTTCAAACTTCTTGGGTCACACATCAACCTCTCCTCTATCTATCATCCCCAAACTAATAGCAAGACAGAGAGATTCAATGGGCTTTTAGAGGAGTACTTGCGCAGCTTGCGCCATTATGACAATTCGAGTTAGAAAAATTGGGTAAAATTGCTCGAGATTGAGCAACTGTGTTTCAATTCTCACAAAAAATCAACTACCAAGAAGAGCCCCTTTGAAATTCTTACGGCCAGCAATTACTATTAACCCACTCGGCGGATATGTCGTGTACAGGGATGTTTCCAAGGGCTTTCAACTCCACCAAAGAATGGGAGCAAAACATTGAAATTACTAGAGCTTATCTTGAGAAAGCTTCCAAGAGGATGAAGAAATGAGCCAACCAAGGGAGAAGACCACTAGAGTTCCACCAGGGAGATCTTGTGATGATCAAACTTGTGTCGAAATAGCTTCACTTCTTGCGCCGAGTAGACAAGCGTCTGGTTTACAAGTATGAAAGCCTTGTTCTAGTTCTTGCTAAAATTGGTAAGGCCTCTTACAAGGTTGAGCCTCCGGCATGGACGAAGGTGCACCCTATGTTCCACGTCAACTGCCTGAAACCATTCCATGGCGATCAAGAAGATGTTGCTCGTAACCATCCTTCTAGAACCACAATCTTCACCAAAGCTCCAATAACCCGACAAGCAAATGAGATTTTTTCAGACAGGATGGTTTGTGCCTGGCGCAGACAACATCGGGAGTATTTGGTAAAATGGAAGGGACTTGAAGAAGAAGAGATCCACTTGGAGAAAGGAGAAGACTTGCTGCCATATGTCGACCTCACTAGACAATTTAACGAGATGAAGTCTACGAGGGCATCGACTGCTCAAGTGGGGGAGGATGTCACAATCTAAACTTATCCAGTGTTTGTTCTCGCACATGGTCGCTTGCCCGTGAGGCCGTGACCCTTGGAAACAATAGCATATTTGTTTTTATGTCCTTTACTTTGTAACAGGACTCATTATGGCTCCTCAAGCATAATGATGTCTACTGCTATCACTTTCATTTTTCCACTTAAAGTATATTGTGGGAGGACATGTTCTTAAGCCTCTTACACCTTGCAGCGTACTTTCTTGCTATTTAATGCAATTGTTGTTGTTGTGTTCACTTTCTCACAACCATATGTTTGTGGTGAACTTCGTCACTTACAACCTGTTATTGCTTCCGGTACACTCGATTACAAAAATTCTAGGCTTGCATTCTAGGTACCGCCACGTGGCCCGTCTATAAGACTCAAAGGCCCGGTCCATGACAATTAGCATTGATGTCTATTTTCAGAAGAGTCCTTTCGGTGGGGGTTTTCTTTCAGCTCCAACATTGGATGGGAATAATGAACAACTTCCTATAGCTGTTGGTGTGGCAGATGGTGAGTCTACGCAGACATGGACTTGGATTTTGCAAAAGGTAAAGGGGATTGGAGGTGCCACAAGCCAATAACCTTTCACCATAATATCTGATTGTCACAAGGAATTATGGAAGTAAGATTAATCTAAAACTACTGAATTTCATTTATCTTGGTTTCTAGTTTGTGATTTCTTTGTCACATGCAATTGAGGCGTCCATCTTCCAAGTGTCTGCTCAAGACAAATAATAGATGTTGTCAAGGGCGCAAATTTAACGTCTCCCCTACTTTGATGATCAATTCATCACCACTAATACTCCCAACAAGTCCAGTTAAAGCTTCCCTCCACCAAATTGATTGCCAACTTGGTCACCAGTCTGTAGCCAAATTGAACTTCTTTTCTATAGTTTAAGTCACCTGTGTAATTTAAATTGTGAGTCTTGTCAATTGGGAAAGCATCAACATTTTCGGTTTTCTTTCCGAGTCAATAAGAGAAAATATGTTAGTTTGTGTCAGTTTGTTCTAACGTTCTTGGATTTATTTAAAAAAATATATTTTTCTAATTATTTTTTCTATTTTTGGTGCTTCTCGTGAGCAAGTCAAAACCCAAATTAATGGTCTAGTGTGTATACCTATAGATAATTAATTAAGTAAACCCAAGTAATAGGCACGGAGAAGTATCAAACACATCAAAGCAAACTAATACGATTATTAGGAAAATATGATTTTGGAAACAGTAAAGGTAGTCACTAGTCACAAATGAAGGGTAAAAATAGTTAGAGCAGAAATAGACGTGGTAACCGTATATTGGTCACATGCTATATCAATGGGACCCATTTCAATTAACAAACTATGAATAATGCGTCTCCACATAATTTTGTGTACAACTTTTGTGTCAATTGTATTTGTGACTCTAACATTACTGTTTTGGAAAATATATTCCATGGCAATACAATAGATCCTTAAAAATAAAAGTAGCTCCTTCATTAAGAAGAAAAAGAAAAGTCAGAAATGATTTTGTAGAAGTATCACAGAACTAAGTGCTTATAACAACAGCTGCATAAAGTTCAACAAATAGAGGTATACCGGTGATAATATCTGCCGAAGAACATGAGATACAACAACATCCACAGGTTGGAGGTCAGCCACAGCAGCTCCTGGTTCCCCATGCTGCAAGAAACCCATATTAAGTCATCTTATAGAGAAAAATTAAAATCAGATCAAAATCATTTTGGTGATTGAATAGAACCAAGATCATAAGGCACTGTCACGCGCAAACAACTAGCAACAATCGAAATTAATTTACGCTATAGATTAACAACTTCGAGAAGCTAAAACGAAATTCATCAATAGTTTTACTTTAATGCAAATAAATGTTACTGCACACCGACGTACATACAGAGGCAAAACTAATGAGGAAGTTTCTCAAAGTTCTACTTACAATTCCAAGACCAAATTCCATCTTTCCAGCACCCAAACGATCTGAAGTACCTTGACCTGGCAATGTGCAGACAGACAATCCAACACCAACTGTCCCAACTATTTCAGATGCATGTCTTGCTTCTGCTGCAACTTCAGCAAGAGAAAGACCAGAAGCAGCAGCGGCTCCTGCAACCTGTGGCAAAGAATTTTGGTGGGATAACAAATTGAATTAAAAAAATTAGGATATTGGCAAAACCCCATCAATTCAGGCTAGAAATTTGTATCTGGATCCTGAACACAGCCCTAATGGCACAAATTTTCTGGTTCAGACCCTAATCATGTTCAGATCAATGTCGGTTCAGACATATTAACATAATTAATAACAGGCATGTTCTGATTAAAACAAAAATGATGTGCGCGCTAGTGACTTCTGGGAAGAGTACCTCAAAACATAACTGGTCTAACAAGAATATTGTTTAGTAAAAGAAAAAGAATAAGATATGAGTGGGAGGGTGGGAGCAAACCTAAGAAGAAGTTAAGATTAAACTCTAGCAGACTGTAAGATCTCCAGAAAAGCGAGTAGCAAGGTGAGGCACTAGTGAGGACGTCTCCAGCTCAGTTACAAAAATCTTTCTTGGAATACCAAGGAATGAACAACCGGATAAACGAGTTGTCATTAAACATGCGCTCAAACAATGAGGTGCAGAAATTGCTAATATTCACAAGAAAATTGAAAAGAAATGTCACTAAACATCTTATGATATTGCTAAATTTGATAAGATGATTGAAAAGCAATTTATCCATGATTTACTTGCCACTTTTAATCCAGACTAAGATCAAATACACACTCAATTTTAAATACTGATCCATTCCCCTCTGTTAATAAGGAACAGAACAGGAGCGCTATGTCAAAAATCCTCTTTTGGACAACACTGCTTTGGTTGAGGGCTCTCTTCACTGGAACAAGTTGAACCACTCCAAAAGTTTTTCGGGGGGAAAAAATGAAGCGTTCTGGAGGAGAAATTGAAATATGATTTCGTGGGAAGCCTGAAAATCTATCTACATATTGTACAAGTGAAGGTTTGTGTCACTATTCATTTGCGCATGCAAAATTACATATTTGTCCTTAAAAATTTAGAAAACTAAAGGCCCACTTTTTCACTTATTTTTTTCCTATATCTATCTCTAGCTGTAGTTGTTCTAATAACTATTATGAAAGTCAAGATTTTTTCACTATTGTACAAGTTAAATGGAAACTTTATCTCACTAATCTTATGAAGCTTTTGTACTACTAGTTTCGTGAACAAAATTATAAAGTTGATCAAATTCAAAATTAAAGCCCACTTTTTAAACTTCAAAAAAAAATGTTTCAATATATCATGATATCTAGAGAAGCTAAACCAAACAAACACATCCAAAAATACGAGGAGGTAAACCAAACAAGGGGGAATAGGGAAAAAAAAAAAGGGAATGGGAAACCTTGTCATTCAGGGTAAAAGATGGCATCCTATTGATCAATTAGTAGATTGTAAGAATTGCATGACCCCAAAAGTGCTTGGAAACATTCATATCAAAAAGTAAATTACGATTCTTAAGCTCAGCAACTGCATTTTACTCGCAGTGTATGAGGACGAAAAGACTGATGTAGGATACACGACTGTGACATAATGGAAGTAAAGGGTTGAGAAAAATGTTCTCGCACATTATCATTTCAAAGCATACAAACTGCCACAATAAATTGAGTTTTAATCTAAAGCACAAAAGGCATAAGCAAATTGAGAACAATTCATAACGATCTTTCATTGAATAAATCAATGTAACTCTTGAAATTTCATGCACAAAGGTGACAAAATAACGAAAATCCAATGTAGAAATGACAAGAGAAGGCCCCCAAACATCCGAACGAACTAAACTGAAAGGTCTCGATGCTCAAACATGAGTTTGGAAAACAAATGAACTATGATGATGATTTTCGAATTGACAAGACTCACAACCTAAGGAAGACAATGACGCAGACTAGGAAAAGTAGCTTGAGATTGGCAAGGCATGGATGATCTAGGCGATAATAAAAACTGGTGGACAATCGCAACAGCAAAACAGGTGTCACAGTTTAAACTTGTCCATGCCCGTGACCTATTTCTTTTCTTTTCTTTTCTAGACTCGTTTAGCTTAATATAGTTTATTTTCATTATTTTTCATAAAAGGACCCCATTATGTCTCATCGGGCATAATGATGTCTATTCGTGTGACTTTCGTTTTTTCGCTTAAAGTACTATGTGAAGGACCATTGTAAACTTTTCACACCTTGTAACCTCAAAGGCTGGCCCATGACAACGGCAGCAGGTGGGACAGTACAACTATCGCCATGATCATCAAAATAGTCAAGGCTGTTTTCCTCACGCCCTATGCCAATCATCTTTCGCGTCCTCAAATCCTGAATAATGATAGAATTGGAGAAAGAAGAAACAGAGCAACTTAGTTGTTTAGTAACTCATTGATTGACATCAAATTAAAATAAAAGGACCGAATATACAAAAACGGAACATAAAGAGGAGGTGAGGATTCCATAGTGTTGATGCTATGAATAGGTATTGTGGAACCATCAACAACAGTAACATGAGACAACATGAGAGACGATTGAATGTGTAGAAATAAGGAAAAAGTACTTGACATGTGGTTAGTGGCAGCAGAGTCTATGATCCATGGTGTACGAGGAGAAGGATGAAGGGAAAAACATGCAATAGAGGAACCTCGTTGGGAAAGAGAAGCAATGGGGGTGGAGGCCGGTTGGGGTGCCATAAAATGAACTGAACATACTAATCATAAATCCCCAAGGCAGCAGAAGAATTAAATGGCAGAATAAGATTGACCTGATCAAAAGTCACAACATGAGCATACTTGGGGGGTTGGCTAACTAAGTTCCAATTGGTTTCTCTCATATGATTTTCCTTGCCACAAAAGGAACATTGACAATGGTGGTAGCTCCTGCGACCACCTCGGCCACTCCGAGAGGCACCACTGCGGCTACATTGGGAGTTACCACTGTGACCACCACTAGACTAATCCTACAATTGCCTGCAAAGGTATGTGTAACCAGGGTTGAATGCTCTGATAGCGAACTAAGCACATCTACGCAAGACTAGGGAATAGGTTTTAGTTTTTTTGCGAAAGGTAGCACCTCCTCCAGTGGCAAGGATTTGTGATCGGACAGGTTCGAATTTGGGGCTAATCCTGCTAAGAAGTTCACGATTGCCATATGCACATGTTACGACTGTATTTCTTTCACATCAATAACCATTAGAAGAATAGTAATTGCTCATAAAGCCTATTTAACGTAGAAAGTAATATATAACAAATAGTGTGGCTTGATGGAGTTGGAAATACTAGACAGATAAATCATACATCCAAGTGATCCTCCTGGAGTACAACACATGGAAATATTTCCAAATTGCTCTACAAGTGTCCAGATGAATACACATATCAGCAATTTGAGGCTCCATTGAGTTCCACAAGCAGGATACAATTTGGCAATCAACTTGAATCTAGTCCTCATACTTCTATCATTTTATGTCATGTTGGATTCAGTGAGATGATGGTGTTTCTCTTGTCTGATAAGAGCAACTTTTACAACTACGGACCATTGTCAGTAGTTGGTCCCGTTTAACTTTCTCGTTGTTAACGATTGGGGTTACATAGCTGACATTCCCTGGGAACCAATGAGACAAAGCACAGGGATTTTGGGGAACTTTACACCAATAAAAGTACAACTATTGTTGAGCCAAAGAACTACCCAAGAACGGGGGTGAATTGAGTAGATTAAAATTATTTATGTTTTCTAACCTCTTAAAAAATTTCTAATCAATTTTAGGTTACTTAGATTATAACCAACGGAATCGTATTAAGCAAGCAGATAAGCGCACACACAAGAGTAAGGAATAGAGACAATGAGATTAAGGCTTTTATAGTAGTTCGACAAACTATTCTTGCCAACGTTTACTGCTCCAAACTCTCGCAGAGAGTTCAATCCACTAAGTTGATCCTCTTCCCAGGTAAGGATTAAACCTCGTACACCCTTTGAGTAAATAACCCTTACACTCAATCAAACCAAAAAAACACTCACCTGAACTAACACCCTAGTTCAACTTTACAATCTAATTACTCACAATATTTATTTTCTCACAAAGAGCTTCTACCAAAAATTATAAACATCAGATCAATATTCAACTCGACTAAGTGTATAGAAGATTTAACACTAACAAAATTCAATTCTGATATGCAAGTGTTAATATTCTGGAAATAATTGGCAACATGTAGAACTTTCTCACGTAATCCAAATCAAAGTCATCAAATCGTTTTACTCTATCAAAATCAGAAAATCATTTATAACATGCGAGTATGTCAACGATTTTTGTTTCAGAAATATTTGAGCTCAATAAATATATCAAACCGAAGATTTAAGCTGAATAGTAATAATTAAACTCTATGAAAAATTATCAATATTAAGATCAAGAGTTTCACAATCACCAATCAAGTAATTAAAGATATTCCGATTCTCACACAGAAATTTTTGTATAGATGTAATCAAATACAGATACCAATTAAAAATCAAGTTCTATACAAATTTTAAATTAAAAGACCTCACTGGATATACAGAAGATTGATACTAGTAAATGAGCACAAATCAAATCTGGCAATAGATCAGGGTGACTAGTTTTCAGCAATTTAAAATCACATTACAATGAACAGTGATTTTGTTAAAAAATACTCTCTTTATCACAAGATTAAAGCTCAAGAATTTTCGGAATATAGAGAGTTTTTTCAAATGTTTTCCTTGATATTGATAATTTTCGTAGAATTTTCATAATATCAGATAAGCCCAATTTCATAATAACAAACAATCACAAAATTATAACACAGTCCCACAAAAATCATATCCTAAACTTGACCCAACAGCTATATTGACTTTGGCATCTGAAAATTCGAATTTTGCAATGAATCTAGCCCAAAAATGCTTAAGATACATTAAAACTTCAATTAAAAACATGTCCCACAAATAGGGCAAGTCAAAGAGACCAAAAAATCAGCATAGGTCAATCGAATCTGATGGATTAATATAAATATCGAAAATTCCTTTTCAAAATAATTATTCCTCACACAAAATGCTTTAAAAATTGTTCCGAATAAATAATAAATCATTCAGAAATATTTGGAAATAAATTAAAATAACTATTCATGAAAAACAATGCAAGGATTTGATGAAATACATTTAAAAACAATAAAAGATCTGGTCCAATCGGTCAACTGAAACAATGAGTGAATCAACGTGTAGTGTTAAACCCCACAACCCTAAACCTGTTTTTTTTAGTCGATCGACTGATTTGAGCCAATAGGTCAATTGACCTTTTACAGAATCCAATACTTTGAATCTCCTATTTGAATACCATTGCATTCTGTTGACCGTTTATGTACGACTTTTATTCCTTGAGACCCCTCTCTGAACCGGTTGACTGACCACTAGATTCGGGGACTGTTTGTAACAAATTTTCAAATCTAGCCTTTTTCAGTTACCATTTCTTAATTCATTTGACCATTTTGGATAGAATATTAAATTTAGACAAGATTAATCATGTTTTGAGCACAAAAATTCATATCTCATAGACAGGTTATTAGTACACACACATAAATGCCATATAATCATGCTTAACCAATTAATGAAGTGCAGAGTGTGTGATCCTAATTGAGGTTACATATTTACATCAATATAAACACCATTTTTACCTAAAGAATACAAAAAAATATGTTTGAATGCTCATTTGATGTAATTTGACTCGCTTGTATCTTTGGATCATTCATTACTTTACTGTTTTAGATACAAACTCAACAAACACATGGATGAAATCCTCAAACACGTTATCATGAAAATGAATTACAGGGTAAAACCCTTTAGGGATAACAACTATAAGTCGAACAAAACAATTATGGAGGAAACAAACAAACATGACACAAGTAATACAGCATAAAGCAAGGGCCTTTTTTGTATATTTTTTTTCCCTTTTTTTCTTTTTTTCACTTTTCTATTTTCCTACTCATTTTATTTCATTTTTTTGGTAACAAACGATTCAAGTGAAGGAAAAAAAGGGTAAAAACGTAGCTATTACGGTTCGTCAGGCAACAGCAGCACGCAAGGAAGATCTTTGGTGGTCAAAGCAAGGCGAATGTTCGTTGTCGGCGGTCGGACCAAGGCGAACGTTCATCATTGGCGATTGGAAGGGCGCGATCTGGAGAGGGCACAAAGATGAGTGCAACGATTGAAGGGACTCGATCTGGGAAGACTGAGCTCAATCTAGCGGTGGCAAGGGTTTTCGAAGGCAACGATCAGCAGCAAAGGTTTATGGGGCAGTGTTTGGCAGCGGAGGTGGTTGTTGGGGCAACGGTTAGCGACTAAGGATTTTATTAAGGCAACAGCTGGCGGCGGCGGTGTTTTCCAAGGTTCAAAGTATTTGCCGTTACATACCACGGCCGATATGTAACGGAAAATCAGCCCACCGTTACGGTTACGGACCAATTTTCCGTTCTTGGGACAATTCACACCAAATCAGCCCGTTACGGGCCCATAATGGGGTTAGAGCCGTTACAGGCCATTATGCCGTTACAGACTAGAATTTCGGCCCTCATTCAGCTGATGGCCTGATGCAGTGCAGCCCCTCCATCAGCAACTACAATTCAGCCTTTGTTCAGCCCTTACCTTAGTGTGACAAACTGAGAATCTTCAACAACTGAAATCTTCATTTTCAGCAGCTGAAACCTTCACTTCTTCCCCCATTTCTTTCCCATTTCAGCTCTATTTCAGCTAGATAGCTACTTTCTTATTCTTTATTATTTTTGTATAATATGAGAATGACAATTGATAATATGATGTACAAGTAAAATTTACTTTTTTATTATTTTTGTGTAATATATTTTTATTAAATGTTGTGTGCATCATCTTATTCTTTTTAGATTGTTTAGTACGACAGCTTTTCATCTTTTTTCATAACTTTATTGTGTTGTATAGGTAGTTAAATGCCACAATATCTATTAGAATGTGTTTATTAGGGGTTAAATGAGTAAAACAATTACTATTATTGAATTTTTGAGAATGTTCTGGTGATTTTAAAAAATTCACGACCATTACGGCCAATTCCCGTTACAGACAAACCAATACTGTTGATACCGTTACACCGATCCATTACAGTTACGTAACTAGATACCACTATTTAAAACCTTGGCGTTTGCTGAGACATTTGTTGCGAGGGGAGCTAGCGACTGTTCCTTCCGATTAGGGTTGGGTTTTTTTTTATATACGGGGAGAGAGGGGGGGAAAAATGGGGAAATTGAAGATCATGATTAAGGGATTAAACGCCCATTTGATACAGTTTTTTATACCATGTTAAAGTAAAGAAGAGAAAATGAAATAAATGAGATGACTTGACAACTGTTACAAGATTTGGAACATTACAGAAATACTAAACAGTACATGAATGACAGAATACCGTTTAACAGTCATTGAATTGTAGGTGTTTTGCATTAAAATTTCAATTCTGTAAAAGAAAAACGAAAAGAAAAAAAAAAAAAAAAGACAAAACAAGATAATAGAGTGTGTACATACATGCCCAGAAAGAAGTGGCAGGAAAAGGTTGGAGGAGGCGGTGTTTGTTGAGAAAATTGTGGGGGGGAGGGCGCTGGCAGTTGTTCGTGCAGATTTGAGTTGGTTTTATTTATTATACAAGGAGAGAATGGAAAAACAAAATGATAGGCCCCCAGTGAGATTTACTTATTCCAGGTGCAAAGGGTAGTTGGGCAGTTAGGGCTATGGAATCTGTGCAATGGGGCAATTGGTTGGAATGGGAATATTATTTAGATTTGTTGTATTTTCTGTAGCAAGTTTGTTGGGAATATTTTCTGTTAGTAGGTTATTAGGCGTTGGAAGGATAGCTCCTTTTAAGGAGAGAGAAGAGAAGAGAGTGGGTATGAGATTATTATTGTGAAGTGAGCTTTGCTCTTGAGGAGAGTCCAAGTCTCTCGAATACTTGGAGAGAGTTTATCCCTTTACCATTTCCATTTCAGTATTTCTTCAATAAAATTCCCATTCAATTCTATTTTCATTTCAATTAATTGGTTTGAGCTTATCAATTGGTATCAAGAGCACGTACTTGGGATAGCTGTGCGAGCCTGAATCAGTTCATCATCGTCTTCACCATCGATTACTGATGGTAGCCAAAAATATTGCTCAAAAAATCGATGCGATGGAGGAGGACCAGAAGCAAATTCAACAAGAAGTAGGAACGATGAAAGAGGAGATGCAGAATTTGAAGGAGGAGATGCTGAAAATGAGGGAGGATATGAGGAAAAGTCTGGAACATCTGCTTAAGTACCATGAGGCTTCTGCTCGACAACCTTCGTCTTCGTCGTCGAGCAAGATGACAGAGGTTAGGGGGTGTGGACCGATGGTGGGAGGCTCACAAGCAAATCAAAATCAAGGTAACCCTAGGTTTCCCAATTCGATTGTCCATTTTCCTGATTCGACGAATCAAGCCTTCGAGTCACACTCTGATTTTCGTTGTCGGAAATTGGAGATGCCATCGTTTGATGGTACCAATCCAGATGGTTGAATCTTAAAAGCCGAACACTACTTCACTCTCCAACGATTCACGAACGACGAGAGGATTGAAGCAGCGGTCATCAGTTTCGAAGGAGACGCCCTACTGTGGTACCAGTGGGAAACCAAGCGTCGATCCATTGCGTCGTGGGAGGAATTGAAGTTGCAGCTGCTGAAGCAATTTCGATCATCTCAAATGGGATCACTACACGAACAGTGGCTGGCCTTGGAGCAAACCGACGACATTCAGGAGTATCGCCAGCGGTTTATAGAGCTATCGGCCCCTTTACATGACGTCTCCGATGAGATGGCGTTGAGGCATTTCATCAGTAGACTGCAACTGCAAATCAGGGCTGAGGTAAGGCTCTTGAGTCCAAACACACTGGGCCAGGTCATGGAGTTAGCCCAAAGAGTGGAGGAGAAATTTTTTGTGGCCCAACATAATAAGTCTAATACTTCCAGAAACTGGGCTGATCCAATGCGGGCTGCTGCTCCAACAGGAACATTTCGGCCCAGTCGCTATTACAGGCCCAATAATATGGGCCGGCCCACTGCTCCAGCTGGGGAATTTCGTTCATCAGTAGCTAGTGGCGCTACCGGAGCGAAACCCTATGGAGAAGTACGAAGATTGACGAATTCTGAGTTACAGAAAAAACGAGAAAGGGGATTGTGTTATTTGTGTGACGATAAATGGTTGCCTGGGCATAAATGCAAAACCAAAGAATTGAGTATTTTGGTTACCCAGAAATCGGAAGATGACTTGGAGGACACAGACGATCAGTTGGAACACGAGGGGCCATTGTTGGAAAATGCTGAATTGTCTCCAATTGCGGAAGTATCACTAAATTCGGTGGCTGGCCTTACTTCACCAAAAACTATGAAAGTGGAAGGACTAATTGGAGGACAACGAGTGGTGGCCCTAGTGGATAGCGGGGCCACACATAATTTTATATCCATAGCTTTGGTTGAGAAATTGAAGTTACCTATTACGGCTACGGAAGCTTATGGAGTGACTGTTGGTACGGGAGAAGCCGTTAAAGGGGAAGGCGTGTGTAAGGGCGTTCACTTGCAACTTCAAGGAATCAATATTGTGGAAGAATTTCTGCCCCTGGGATTAGGAAGTTCTGATGTTATTTTGGGAATTCAATGGCTGGAAACGTTGGGCATGACGTATACGAATTGGAAGACACAAGTGATGAAATTCCGATTGGGTGACGATACAGTCACATTGCGAGGAGATCCTTCTCTAGGAAAAACCTTGGTGTCTTTAAAGGCCATGATGCGAACATTGAAACGTGAAGGGTCGGGCATTTTAGTAGAATTGAATCCTCTCTCTATGGGAGCAGAGGGAGTATCAGACACGCCGACTTTTGTGCAGCCCGTCCTATCCAAATACGATCAAGTTTTTTGTCCGCCAACGGGGTTACCACCAATATGGGGATGAGAACACTATTATTCTTAAGGACGGCACATCTCCAATCAGTGTAAGACCTTACAGATACCCAGAGGCCCAGAAGGATGAGATCGAGAGGCTTATTAAGGAGATATTGACTGCTGGTATTATCCAAGTGAGTACTAGCCCATTCTCCAGTCCGGTACTGTTGGTCAAGAAAAAAAATGGGAGCTGGAGGTTCTGTGTGGATTATAGGGCTTTAAATAAAGCCACTGTACCGGATAAATTTCCGATCCCAGTCATTGATGAGTTATTGGATGAATTTCATGGAGCTCGAGTTTTCTCCAAGTTAGATCTGAAGTCTAGTTATCATCAGATTTGAGTCAAGGATGCCGATGTGCCAAAGACCGCTTTCCAGACACACGAAGGACACTATGAGTTTCTGGTGACGCCTTTCGGTCTTACAAATGCACCGGCCACTTTCCAATCCTTGATGAACGAGGTATTTCGACCCTACCTTCGGAAATTTGTATTGGTGTTTTTCGATGACATTTTAGTTTATAGCCCGATGGAGGAATTACATGTGGAGCATGTGGCCAAGGTGTTGGAGTTGCTGCAGCTCAATAGTCTATATGTCAATCACAAGAAATGTGAGTTTGGCAAGACTCAACTTGCTTATTTGGGGCACCTAATATCAGGAGATGGGGTGGCAGTTGACCCATCCAAGGTTCAGGCGATGCTATCGTGGCCCACGCCTAATACCATTAAGGAGCTTCGTGGATTTTTGGGGCTAACAGGGTACTACAGAAAATTCGTTTCAGGCTATGGGAAAATAGCTCTTCCACTGACTGAACAACTTAAAAAAGATAAGTTTGGGTAGAGTGTGGAGGCAGAAGCGGCTTTTCAAAATCTGAAGCGCGCTATTACTCAAGTACCCGTGCTAGCTATGCCCGATTTTACTCAACCATTTATTATTGAGACGGACACGTCTGGATTTGGCTTGGGGGCGGTGCTACTTCAAGGGCAGCGTCCAATAGCTTATTATAGTTATACTCTCGGATCTCGGGCACGCCTAAAGTCTATCTACGAGAAGGAGCTAATGGCGATTGTGTTCACAGTATTGAAGTGGCGGCCTTACCTTTTGGGTCGCAAGTTCATAGTTAGAACTGACCAACAAAGTCTCAAATTTTTGCTGGAGCAACGGTTAGTGGGCACTGAGTACCAAAAGTGGATCACTAAGTTGATGAGCTATTATTTTGTTATCCAATACAAACCGAGGGCTTGTAACAGGGTGGCAGACGCTCTTTCTCGCATTCCGGACTGCATTTCTTGCAACCAGCTCGCCGTCCCTCAGTGGCAGCATTGGGATAGCTTACAGGCGGAATTGGAGGCCGATGCCTTCTTACAAAAGTTACGTACAAATATCACCACGGGCGTAGTTCTACATACAGGATTTTCGGTTGAAAATGGGGTATTGTATTACAAAAACAGGTTAGTCATTCCCCAGAAGTCTCAATTAATGCCGGTCATCATTGCTGAGTTTCATGGATCGCCAATGGGAGGTCATTCGGGCGAAACAAAAACCTATCAACGCATTGCAACGGAGGTGTACTGGTTGGGCATGAAAAAAGATATCATTAAGTATGTACAGGAATGCGAAGTGTGCCAACGCAACAAACACATGGCAACTACACCGGCAGGACTCTTACAACCCATTCCTCTTCCGGCACAAGTATGGGATGAATTGACGATGGATTTTATGGAAGGGTTACCTCGCACGGATGGCTGGGACACCATCTTGGTCGTGGTTGATCGGTTGAGCAAATATGCGCATTTTGTGGGGCTTAAGCATCCCTTCACTGCTACTTCCGTGGCTGGCATTTTTATGAAAGACGTGGTCAGGTTACATGGAGTCCCAAAATCAATCATCTCATATCGTGACAAGATTTTCATGAGCCAATTTTGGCAAGAATTGTTCAGATTGCAAGGTACTACATTGAAAAAGAGTACTGCTTACCATCCTCAAACAGATGGACAGTCGAAGGTAGTCAACAGGTGCTTGGAGACATACCTCCGTTGTGTTGTGTCCGAGAAACCCCGTTACTGGTTTCGATGGTTGGCATGGGCCGAATATTGGTACAACACATATGTCCATTCCGCCACTCGTTGCACTCCTTTCCGGGCCCTATACGGGAGAGATCCACCACCGATTCTTCGGTATGAAAAGGGGTCCACTCCAGTGTCTGCAGTCGACGAACTGTTGGAGGATAGGGATGCTATTTTGGATGACTTGAGGATGCACTTGCTCCGTGCACAACAGCGGATGAAGGTGCGCGCTGATGAGAAACGAAGCGATGAGGAGTTTTCTGTAGGGGACTTAGTTTTCCTCAAGTTGCGTCCTTATCGGCAGCGTTCGCTTGCTCAGCGTCGGAACGAGAAGCTTGTTGCTCGCTATTATGGGCCCTTCCAAATCCTTCAGCGTATTGGGCAAGTGACCTATAGGTTGGAGCTTCCGTCGTCGACCAACTTACATCCTGTTTTTCATGTCTCTCAGTTGCGGCGTGCTAAGGGGGTTTCCAACTCTTCCCCTGTTATTCTGCCACAGCTATCACCGGACTTGGAGTTAGTTGTCATTCCTGAAATGCTGCTTGGAGTACGGCCTAAACGACATGGCAGTCCGGGGGAACTGGAAGTACTACTACAATGGAAATCGTTACCTCCTTTTGAAGCCACTTGGGAAGATTATCATTCCATTTTGCGGCAGTTTCCGGATTTTCACCTTGAGGACAAGGTGAAGGTTTGGGCGGAAGGTAATGATAGGCCCCCAATGAGATTTACTTATTCCAAGCGTAAAGGGTAGTTGGGCAATTAGGGCTATGGAATCTGTGCAATGGGGCAATCGGTTGGAATGGGAATATTATTTAGATTTGTTGTATTTTCTGTAGCAAGTTTGTTGGGAATATTTTCTGTTAGTAGGTTGTTAGGTGTTGGAAGGATAACTCCTCTTAAGGAGAGAGAAGAGAAGAGAGTGAGGATGAGATTATTATTGTGAAGTGAGCCTTGCTCTTGAGGAGAGTCCAAGTCTCTCGAATACTTGAAGAGAGTTTATCCCTTTACCATTTCCATTTTAGTATTTCTTCAATAAAATTCCCATTCAATTCTATTTTCATTTCAATTAATTGGTTTGAGCTTATCACAAAACTAATACACGAGGAGAGAAAAAAAAAAAAAAAGGGAAACAATTTGATGAACATGATTAAGGGATTAATGTTCCATTTGAACCTGTTCTTGATATCATGCCAAAGTAAAGAGTAGAATAAGAAAATAATGAGATGGATAATTGTGTTAGCCATTCCTCTATTTATAATAAAAATATAAAAACAATACAGAAATCCTAAACAGTACAAGAATGATAGAAATACCCTTTTAACAATAGCCTTATATTATAGTTGGGGTTTTGGCCTAGTTCCCCTGGCCCACATATTTTTTAATCTGTTGTGCAAAAAAAAATTAATTCATTACCACAGAAAAGAAAACGAAAAAAAAAAAAAAAAAAAAAAAACAAGATAATAGTGTCCGTACATGCCCGAGAGAGATAAAAAGACAGACAAAGAATCAACCTTGTGGACAAGAATTGTTCCAGCCAACCCTCTTCGTCCAGCTATGCCTCTAGGCGGTGGCAAAGCACAATCATCACCAACAATTACCATCTACATAACAGAAAGACTGATTAAGGTAAATATATTAGAGCTAGCGAATCATGTGAAATTATTTTCTCAAAGAAAGGGCATACGTAAAGACTGAAAAGTACAAGCTGATGCACACCTCTACTTTATATCCTTCAGACTTTGCTTGTTCAGCTGCCAACCCAAAGTTTAGGCGATCACCAGTATAGTTCTGTAAAATACCGTCGCAATCTTATAAATTGAGAAATGTCCAGCAAAATTAATTTAACAACCCAAGTCTCCCAATAGCTCTCACTAAGCAAAATAGGTATGCAGAAATTGGTAAGCCAGTGTCACCCAAAATAATAAAAAGCTAAATGTGTTCGTTTGTGATCAAGGTCAGACATTTCAATCATATAAGAACCCTCCAGGGACTTCTACACCACACCAAACTAATGTAGATTCTTTCCAGGTACTAGAGAATAGAAAAGCTCTTGATATAAAATAAAAGATAGCCTTTTAATATACTTATATGTTCTATAAGATAGATAAACCCAAAAACAACGCAACTAACATTGCCATACACTACACTAATAAACAACTTGAAACAAAGAAATTGGCAAGCCAGTGTCACCCAAAATAATAAAAAGCTAAATGTGTTCGTTCGTGATCAAGGTCAGACATTGCAATCATATAAGAACCCTCCAGGGACTTGTACACCACACCAAACTAATGTAGATTATTTCCAGGTACTGGAGAATAGAAAAACTTTCGATATAAAATAAAAGATAGCCTTTTAATATATTTATATGTTCTATAAGATAGATAAACCCAAAAACGACGCATCTAACATTGCCCCTAAAATATAACAATGTTTATGTAACCAATTTTCAAATATTGGAATCCTAGAGTCGAGGCCAAGGTAGTTGAAAACCCAAGTCTGATACAATCTATAACATCTCAGTTTCCCAAGGAGATCACTTTTGTTCTACGGAAAAAAATACACCGAATATGAGAATTTATTATAACAAAACAATATTGGTATTTACTAATTACAACAACGGCTTAGTTTACAAGAAATACTAAATTTATACAGCTACTAAACTTCGTGCATGTATGTGTTATGTGTAATAGTGCATGCATTGTGTTGCTTTGGACATATGTGCTATGAGTTGCTTATCAAGAAACTGCAAGTATGATTTTGGCATCAAGTAGTTAGCGTGTTATGTGTTACATTTGCACCATGCTAGAGTTTGAAAGAAACCTACAGAGAATCAGTAATTAAGATAAAGAAAGAAAAGGAAAAAGAAAAAAGAAATCGAATGTGAGACGGTGAAAGAGCCGAGAGTTCTTGCGTGTGATATATTGTAGTTGTGGAAGTATGCATGCTAGAGCTTAAGAAGAACCAAGAAATAATTGGTGACAAAGGTAAATAGAACTGGCAATAGTTATCCGTTATCCCTCAACCCAACCAGATTCGGCCGTTTTTAAGCAAGTACATGAGCAATTTAAATTAATCAATAACTATGGTTTGGGTAACCATTTAATCGCATTCTAAAGCAGACTCATACGGATATATTATGGATACTCAATTTATACACATTTGAAACAATTCCAATTCTAATCATTTATCTTTCCAAAGGCTTCTGTTTTTTTGTTTTTTTGTTTTTTTTTTTTTTTTGGGGGGGTGGGGTTTTGCCTGGGGGCAACTGGAGTCTAAAACACCCCATGCCGTGTTATCTGGGCAAGTGCATCATTGGTCATATGCTGGACACCTTTAAGCGCATGCTTAGAAGGTCTAGGCACAACTCAAGAATTTTTAGTCTTGAGCGCGCGCCCCACAGGTCTGATCTTTTTTTTTAACCATGGATCGTTAAAACCTAACCCTATTTGACTTAAAATAACCAAGGTAACATATCAAATAAGATTTTACCCTAATTAATAATCATAACAGCTGTCAAAAGAAAAGAGCCAGTTGCTACAAACGTTCTCCCATGATCCACCATGAAGAAGCATGCTTGGAACGTCTGTGCTGCTGCTGGAACGTCTCTGCTGCTGTAATCATCTCTCTGCTGCGAACATCTCCTCTGCATCTGCTGCTGCTGCTCCTTGTGAATGTCGCCCATTGCTGCTGCAAAGATCTCCGCTGCTGCTGCTATAATCTCAATGTTTTTCAATTGGTCATTTCTGAAACCTTAATCTTCAATTTTTGGAGAACAAATGAATGAGTCTTCAAGAGGATATAAGGAGCCGAGGAAGGATTTTGTCTGGAAGTACACTAAACAGATAGAGGGGCAGAGATATTCTAGGTATGTGATTTGTGATCACCAAAACAGTGGAACTATTACTAGGATAAAACATCATTTGGTTGGCACTCCTAAAGGAGTGAAACCTTGTTCCAAGGCTCCCAAAGATGTTATTAATGAAAGCAAGAAGGTATTATTAACCACGGCTGAATGAACGAAAACTCAGAAAAATGTCATGCATAAGGAGATAAGGATGACTAGTTCTCAACAACATGAGGTCGTTGAGTACGGTGGCGGCAATGAAACAGGTGCAGCAACTCCCCAACCAAAGGCTAGAGGTCCTATGAATAATTTCACCAATACACTGGCTCGACAAGCCACCCTAAACTCCAAATGGAAAAAGGAAGAAAGCAAAGATGTGTAGAAGAATTGGGTGCTCCTTTTTTTCAGGTGGACTTCCATTTAATGCAGTTAATGATCCTTATTTTGACCATATGAGTGATGGAATTACAAGATATGACATCAGTTTTGTGCCTCCTAGCACGCATGAGATGAGGACATGGATCTTAAGAGATGAAGTCAAGAACAAGGTTGCATGGGATGTGGATCGCATAAATACATGGTGTACAGGTACGGGTACGAGTACGCAATCCAATACTATACACGGTTGCGTACTTGGGGTAGCATTAGTTGGTATGTTATTTCGGGTCATGGTGCGCTTAGGCACACTTATCCTGTCCTTGTTCTCTAATTCCGTCCTCTCTTGGTCAGCTTCTTCTTCCATAATTTTCCAACACTCCTTTACAAAGAAGGGTAGTAAATTACCTTAAACAATAGCTGGCAAAAGCTGTCAATTTCAAGGCTAACCTCTTTCCAAAAGAATAGAGAGGCCATTTTACAATAAACATTGTTTCTGGCCACAGGTTTTTGTTTTAGCTTTTTTTTCTGGCCACAGCATTTCTTTTGGGCTGTTCGAGAACCTCTAAGGAAACCCCATCATTAATATTATTTAGGGTTGATCAAAATCTGGCTGGATTCTTTTTCCATAATTTTCCAAGACTCCTTCCCAAAGAAGGCTAGTAAATACCATAAATGATAGATGGAAAAAAACTGTCAATTTCAATCCTAAAATCTTTCAAAAAAAAAAAGAGGACATTTATTGTAAACATAACTTCTAGCCTCATTTTTTTTTTTTTTTTGTCAACAGCATTATTTTTGGGTTGTTCCATACTTAAAAATGACATCAATTGAAGCAGAAATGGAGAAGGCGGGAACAGAATTGGAGATCACTATCTAATTAGGGTTGATCAAACGTCTGGAGGTTGAGGCAACCACTCTTTCAAAAGAAAAACAGAGGAAAATGTGTGAGAGAGAGAGAGAGAAGAGATGGCTAAAGTCTCCACATGGAGGTGGAAACAGAGGCAGGAATCTGGAGCTTTAACAGGTTTGTTTCACTTTTTCCATTATTCTAGATCTACATCAATCTATTGTCATTCTAGAGAAGCAGGGGATCGGATTGTTGATTTCAATGATCTGGTGTGCGAATGCACCGTGCTTGGGGGTGATTCTGGATCGCGGATGAGGCCGAGGATCAGATGATTTGGTTGCAGTTAAGACGGCCATTTCTCTGTTACGACAGGTTGGAATCTAATCAGACAACAAAACAGAGGATTCGTATGTTTCAAATTCTGGAATTCCTTAATTCCAAATAAAATTGCAGTGTCTTTTCTGGAAAATGCATTTTAATTGCTCGAAACTCTGGATATCATCAAAAGAACTCCCATTGTATCCATATGTATTTTCTGTCATTTAGCTCTTATATCACCTGTTCTTGCTTGGGGAGACTGCCTCTCAAACATAGCAGTATTATCAAAATAGATGGAGACGTTTCTGACCAGCTAAGGAAGTGGTAGGGTATCGTCTTGATCTTTTTTTTTTTCTTTTTTGCTCTTTTTTTCTAACAAACAGCTTCTGCATTTCATTCCCAATTGATTTTTTTTATGTCCCCCCTTGTAGTTCGTATCAGGCTAGGCCTAGTCAATAGTCCCTAATAGCTGTATTATTATTTTAAATAAAAAAGAAAAAATATGAACAAAAAAAGACGCGTGCCTCAAACAATTTATGAGAGGATGGTGGTCGATCTTCTACGGTTGACATAGATACTTCAACTCCTCAAAGTAAGAAAAGGAAGCTCAAGATTCAAGTAAAGTGTTATTTGTTCACTTTACCTACAAGTTCATATGCACAAAGGCAAAGACATGGGCAACGGCAAGGGCAAAGAAATCACATCCACTGACTTTCAAGACTTGGATCAGAAGGAAAATTCAGGGATGCAACTCCAAATGGGTTCCTAGTGAGGGAAAAATCACCCTCATTGAAAGTGTTCCAGAGTATCCCCATATATACTTTCAGTTTTATATCCTTCTAAAGTTGGCTCCAAAGAAATTGAGAGGACTTTTGGAGATTTACTTTGGGATGATGCAGGTGGCAGAAAGAAACTTCACTTATATTCTCAGTTTTATATCCTCCTAAGGTTGTCTTCAATGAAATTGAGAGGATTTGGGTTGATGCAGATGGCAGAAAGAAACTTCACTGGAAAAAGTGGGTAGATTTGTGTAAACCTGAAAATGGAGGAGGCATTGGGCTTAGAAGCATGTCTGACGTCTGAAGGCCTTACACTGCAATCTCTGGCAGAAATATAAGAAGCCGCTAGGTATTCTTCTCTAAATTCTCCAGGTTTGCAGTCTGATATGGAAATCTTTAGTGACTGTTAAAGATATTGTAGAAGACAATATACTCTGTGAATAATTGGCAAAGGTAATACCACTATTTGGTCCTGGGCAACTGAGGTCCCTTTGGGTGATGTTACAAATGTTCCTACTCAACATACTGATCTTCAAATCAAAGACATCAAAATTGGCAATGACTGGAACTTGGCATTTCTGAGAGAGTATTCCTCAAGATATGATTCATCATATTAGTAATTACCAAGGCATTGGCAACCAATTTGAAGATATCACGCTGTGGAATCATGCCAAAGATGGTAGGTTCACCGTTAAATCTACTTAGCATTTAATCAAAGAGCTTCATCCTCACAACTGGTTTCTTGCTCATTTTTAGTGTCACAAAGTTTCTAAAGAACTGTTCATTTTCATGTGGAAATTGCATTACGACTGCTGGAAAATAACTTAATGAGGACACGTGTAATATTCTAATAATAGGAATGCTAAAATCGTGGGAATTAGAGTAAAAGGTAGAATCCCACTAAATAACATTGTTTCCATTTTCTAGGGGTTAGTTTCCTTATTTATTTCATCTCTCAATTACCTCCTTGAAATCTGTCATGTTTTTCCCCTTCTACTTTCCTATGCTGGTTGTTCCAGAATTGACAGGGATTGGATTCTGTTCTTCATCCTAAAAAGGAAATCCACATGTGACCGCTCGACTCAAATTGTCCAATGGACTCCACCTAAACATGGCATTGTTAAATTGAACACGAATGGAGCTGCCAAAAACAATCCAGGGCAGGCTAGAGGGGTAGGCTCGATCAGAATCACTAAGGCAAATTTCTTTTTGCTTTCTCCATCAATCTGGGATGCTGCACCAACATGGAAGCTGAGCTTATGGCTGTCAAAAGTCAAAACTGGTCCTCAATGGTGTATTCAAAAAGGATTCACAATGTTTGTTGACCTTGACTCCAACAAAGTGGCAGTGCACATGATTCAGCACAACAGCAAACATCTTGGCCGATCAAAGCTATTCTTCACCAAATCAAGCTTCTCTGCAATAGTATCAGTGGTACCATTGCACACAACTTCAGAGAAACCAACTCAGCAGCTGACTTTCTTGCTAATTGGGATTGCGATCGTGAAGACAAGACTTATGATAGTTAAGATTCCTTACCTAGAAGGCTAAAACGAATACTCCTTAGATGGAGTTGGTATAAGCTATGTTACACACTAAAAGTTGTTTTTATTTCATTCTTCATTCTTTAGGAAGGTTAGGACTTATGTCACTCTTCTAGTATGTATTATTTCTATCTGTCAGGCTTTAGATCCCCTGATAGTTTTGGCTTGTAATAGAGTTCCCCTAGCTCCATCAAGATTTTCATAAAAAAGCAAAAGGATGGAGTAGACGTAGCTGGTGAAAGAATTCCAGATGTAGACAATGATACTTTGAAGAACAACTTTTAAACTGATGAAGAAGATTTTGAGTGATTCTCTTTAGATTTTAGACTTCAAAGTTTAGGCTATAGATTTAGTGCACTGGAAAACATTAGGTTTTATCCCCCTTTTATCCCAATACTGCATGCCTATGGTTAATTGTTTTGGTTCTTGGAGTTCTTTGTGAAAAATTAGCATTTTCTCAATGTTTAATGGCATTTTACGATTTTTACATATTTTTATTAGTAATTTAAGAATTCATTTAATATTTTATAATATATGAATATACATATAAAATTAAAAATCATGGGGCTTACGCCCAGCCCTACCTTGCATCTACGCCTTCTAAAACACCATTATCCTCTCTAGAAGTTCGTTATTACAATATTTGTTTTTCAAAATCTCCCTCAATTTTCAATACTCTCTTTCCTCTTTAATTGTTCTAATAGCATTTTGTTCTTGTTGTTCACTTTCTATTCCAAATTTTATACCCAAAGAAAATACACTAATGTGAAGCCAAAACCAAAAACATAGAACAAAAAAAATAGTATTTGTTCCAGAAACAGAAACAGAAAATATGAAAACAAAAAAAACAAATATGTTTTTGTTCTCAAAACAGAAAAAAAAAATCTAAAAAAAAAATCTTTTTCGTTCCCTTGAACAGAAACAGAAATATGAGAACAAAAAAAAAATTGTTCCTGTTCCCGAAGCTGAAACAGAAATCTAGATCAAAAACATTTATTTCTGTTACCGAATAGAAATTGACATCAGAGAACAAAAAATCTATTTTGGATCCCATTCCACGAACAGAAATCTGAGAATAAGAAAATTTGTTTCTGCTTTAAGAACAAAAAATATGCTTCCATTCCGAGGACAAACAAAAATTTGGAAAAGAAATAAATTTCTGTTCTGAGAACAAAATTAGAATTTGGGAACAAAAAATGGATTCTGTTCTGGGAACAAAAACAACAATCTAAGAACAAAAAATCTTTTTAGAGAACAGAAACAGTAATTTGGGAACCAAAAAACTGTATGTTCCCGGAACAGAAACGAATCTGGGAATAAAAACAGAAACAGATATCCGAACTGAAGCCTAGAAATCGAGTAAGCACACCATTAGCAAAATCCTCCTTCCCTCTCTCTCTATAATTAGCCTAACTGTCGCCGTGTTAATTTTTCAATTTCGAATTTTAACCTTGTGATGACTTGTGACTTGATTGTCACCACAACCAGTCAGCAAAGTCATTTTCCCACAACATAGCACAATACACCGAAATCAGAAAACATAAACACACACACTCAGGCACACAGAAATTACAAGCAAAGTCCTACCTTGTATTAACTCAGGAACAAGGGACCAATGTCTACAATTTCGGTCTGGTTTGCAGGATCAAACTCTCTTCTAAACCAGACACACAAAATGGGTATAAATAGGTACAATCAGCAATTGGCAGCCCCAACTACCTTGTGGTAGTTACAAACCTTTCCAGCCAAGAACCCATAACAGCCACACATGCCTTGCACATGCGCAAACAACTGCCCAACAAACTTAGCTTCTCAAAAGCTAGTGCTCAAGTACTACGTTCTAGTAACTTGACACCATGCTCACACGTTACATGGTATGTCATCTTGTTCCCTTGATCACGCCAATATCTACTGACGCCTCACCATATGTCGTCCAAACCTGCTAGTACCCCGACTGTAAATCTAGTTTTGTGAAGTACTTGGCTCAAGCAAGTCGATCAATCTGGTCCGCGACATTAGGATCATGATACTTATTCTTGATGGTAACCTTGTTCAGCACCCGGTAATCGTCGCACATCGTCATCGAGCCATCTACCCTATTTTGGAACAATATCGGTGCACCATGTGTGCCCACATGTGCCCATACATGCTGACGCCCATGAATGTTAATCCTAGCCGTGTGCCTAAGATTGTCTTATTGATGCAAACCTCACCAAGGATTAGTGAGACCCGAAACCAACTTAGAGTTTTTTCGTAAGGATCGAACTAAATCAGATTTACAAACGAATAGATAAGAACACGAAAATACAAAATTTAGGATAGATTACCTTGACCCAACGTTTATGAACGAAACACGAACCAACGGTATAAGGAACGATCATGACCCGATAATTATAATGAATCACGAACCAAAGATATAAGGTTTGAACGTCACAAGAAATTTTTGACAAGTTCGGGAAAGTTCTTTGAAGAACTTAAGAGAAACTCTCACAATTGTATTAATCAAAGTAATGTATCTTTCCAATGGGATACAAGTCTCATAAATAGGTGGCTAACAATAAAAGAAAATCCTAGACTAATGAATAGTGCACGTGAATAGTGTCGGTGAACAATACCATGAACAGTGGCCACCACACTAGAAATAAAAGGAAACCCTAGAGGAACAAGGAATCCTAGAGAAACAAGGAAACCCTACTCCTAATCTAAAAGGGAAAAGACTAACTCCTAATCTAAAAAGGAAAAAGGCTAATTTGGTATTCATGCCTTACAAATCAACAATAAAAATTAAAATATATAAAAAAAATAAAGCCTATAAATAAATAAATGATCTAAATTTCGCGGTCCGCACGCCTAAACCCATTCGCTTGCCTTGATGAGATGGACTAGGCCTTGATCGTCATTTGGGCCTAATTTGGGCTTCATTATTTTAGACTCAGCCCAAAACTCTTGAATTAGCCCATTAAGCGTTTCTTTGATCTTCTTGGATCTTGCCCTAGTAATATGCCCAACGGGAACATACAACAAGTCATTTGATGGTGCTTGTTGGTTCTCATCACTTATGCCTTGCCTCAACGTCACCCAATGTCTGCTAACATTAAATCCGTGATGCCCTATTTTGCCAATGCTCGCCGCGTCCTAATTTTCCACCAGTGCTGAGAGGGAAGCTCCCTCCCCCCCCCCCCCCCAAAGTTCTCTCAGAAACAGATTGTTAAAGTAATAGAACATGATATGAAAAGAACGAGAAGGTTTTACTATTGTGTTAGTCTCTCCCACTATTTATAATAAGAATTAGGAAACCCTAAGTAATAGAAAAGACATAAATACCCTTTGACACTCCCCCTCGAGCTGGAGCATATATATTGTATGCTCCTGACTTGTTACAAATGTATTTTATCCTTGAACCCCCCAATCGTTTAATAAATATATCAGCTAATTGATTAACTGAATTTACATGTTTAGTTTCAATCTGCTTCTGCAACATTTTTTCTCGAATGAAGTGACAATCAACTTCCATATGTTTTGTTCTCTCATGGAAGACTGGATTGGAATCAATGTGAAGTGCTGCTTGATTAACACATACTAGATCCATCGGTGAAGAGTGTTCAAACCCAAGTTCTTCCAACAAGTGTTTCAACCAAGTTAACTCACAAGTGGTATGGACCATTGCCCTGTATTCTAATTCTGCACTTGATCGTGCCACCACAGTTTGTTTTTTACTCTTCCAAGAGACAAGGTTACCACCAACGAACACACAATATCCAGTAGTAGACTTCCTATTCGAGGGCGATCCGGCCCAATCTGCATCCATGTAGCCCTTTATTTGAGTATGACCGAAGTTTTGATATAGCAGACCACAACCAGGAGCACCTTTCAAATATCGGAGAATAGAGATCACTGCATCCCAGTGACAAGTCATTGGACGATCTAAGAACTGACTGATAACACTAACAGCAAAGGAGATATCTGGTCTGGTAACTGTCAGGTCGTTCAACTTTCCAACTAACCTTCTATATTGTGCTAAATCTGTCAGTGGTACACATTGATCTGCTAACAGTTTGGTGTTTGGATTCATAGGCGAGTCAATCGGTTTAGCTCCTAGCATTCCTGTTTCACTCAATAAGTCAAGGACATATTTTCTCTGAGACAGGTAAATGCCTTAACTTGATCGAGCGACTTCAATTCCCAAGAAGTACTTTAAGTGACCCAAATCTTTTATTTAAAATTTACTATTCAAAAACATCTTGAGTCCCTGAATACCACTGTGGTCATCCCCGGTAATCACGATGTCATCCACATACACAATCAACAATATTCTCCCGACTTTACTATGTCTGTAGAAGACGGAATGATCGACTCCATATCGTCGAAGACCAAACTCAGTGACCACTTCACTAAATCTTTCAAACCATGCTCATGGAGACTGCTTGAGGCCATAAATAAATTTCTTCAAGCGACATACCAATCCAGACTCCTCCTGAGCAACAAACCCAAGAGGTTGCGCCATAAATACTTCCTCAGTCAGATCGCCATTTAAGAAAGCATTCTTAATATCGAGCTGATGTAATGGCCAACGAAAAGTGGCAGCCAAAGAGATAAACAAATGAACAAAAGCGAGTTTGGCAACTGGAGAAAAGGTCTCAGAATAATCAAGGCCATATACCTGAGTATAGCCTTTAGCAACTAAGCGAGCCTTAAGTAGATCAATGGTGCCATCCGGATGAACTTTGACAGTGTACACCCATTTACATCCAACTATTGTTTTGTCAGGCGGAAGCGAGACGAGATCCCAAGTGTTATTCTGATGTAAGGCAAACATTTCTTCTTCCATTGCTTTTGCCCAACCAGGGTGAGTGAGGGCCTCTGAAACAAAATTAGGAATAGAAACAGATGACAGAGAAGCAACAAAAGAGGAGTACGAAGAAGATAGGTGTGCATATGAAACAAAATTAGAAATAGGATGCGTAGTACATGTGCGCTTACCTTTCCGAATGGCAATGGGCATATCCAGGTTAAAGACGGATAGGTCAGCTGGAGAAGAATCTGAGGACACAGAGTCAATGGGCGCGACAGCGGAGGGGGCCTTCTAGCGACGAGAGTAGACCTGCAAAGGAGCTGAAGAACGACTAGGCGGGATAGGATCTGAAGTAGAGGAAGATAGTGTAGGGTTTGGTATACTTGGCAAAGGAAGCATAACATCCAGATCGTCTCGAGAGGAAGGGGCAGAAAAGTAAAGGGTAGACTCAAAGAATGTAACATCCACACACACAAATGAGCGACGTAATGATGGACTATAACAACGATAACCCTTTTGTGTGCGAGAATAGCCGAGGAAGACACATTTTAAAACACGGGAATCTAACTTGTCCCTGCCAGGAGTCAATTGATGAACAAAACAAACACACCCAAATATTCGAGGAGGTAAACTAAACAAGGGAGAACGAGAAAAAAGAATGGAATGGGGAACCTTGCAGTTGAGGGTAGAGGACGACATCTTGTTGATTAAGAAGCAGGCAGTAAGAATCGCATCGCCCCAGAAATGTTTGGAAACGTTCATCTCAAAAAGAAGAGTACGAGCCACTTCTAAGAGATATCGATTTTTACGCTCAGCAACTCCATTTTGCTGCGGTGTGTAAGGACAAAAAGACTGATCCAAGATACCAGAGTGTGACATAAAGGAAGTAAATGGCTGAGAAAAGTATTCTCAAGTATTATCACTTCGAAGAATACGAAGTGGTACATTAAATTGAGTTTTAATTTCAGCACAAAACGCACGAAAAATAGAGAATAATTCTAAACGATCTTTCATTAAATAAAGCCAAGTAACTCTGGAAAAATCATCCACAAATGTCACAAAATAATGAAAACCTAATATAGAAGTAACACGAGAAGGACCCCAAACATCTTAATGAACTAAACTAAATGGACTCGATGCTCGAACATGAGCTGGGGAAGCAAATGAAATACGATAATACTTACCCAATTGATAAGACTCATACTCTAACGAAGACAAATGACTCAAATCAGGAACAAGTAACTTGAGGTTGCCAAGGCAGGGATGACCAAGGCGACAATGGATCTGGTGAGCGAAGGCAACATCAGAGCAGGCAGTAGGTAGGATAGCAGGACTTTCATCATGGTCATCAAAGTAATATAAGCCATTTTCCTCACGCTCGGTGCCAATTGTCTTCCGCGTCCTCAAATCCTGGAGAATGACAGAATTAGGAAAAAATAAAACAGAACAATTAAGGTGTTTGGTGAGCTTACTGACTGACATCAAATTAAAAGAAATCGAAAGAATATACAAGATAGAGGAGAGAGATAAGGAGGGTGAGGGTGCCACTGTGCTAATGCCACGGATAGAGACAGTGGAACCATCAGCAACTGTAACAGGAGACAACGAAGAAGAGGACTAAATATGTATAAAGAGGGAAGAAGTACCTGACATGTGATCAGTGGCTGCAGAATCTATGACCCAGGGTGTGGGAGGGGAAGGGCGAATTGAAAGACAGGCAGTAGAAGTACCTCGTTGAGCTAAAGAGGCAATGGGAAGAGATGCCTGTTGGGATGCCTTATACTGAAGGAATTGAGCATATTCATCATCAGAGATGTCCTTGGCCGCCTGAGATTCTGGAATAGTAGGAGTATTTGGATCAGATGTCACTGCATTGGCGAATTTGGGAGAACGACCAACTAAATCCCAACATGTTTCTGATTATCCTTTCCGCAAAAAGAGCACTATCGATGTAAGCCACGACCACTACGTCCACCCCGAGGGCTACCACCACGAGGAAAACCATCACGACCACCACTGAGTGGAACACCACGATCTCGTGTAGGAATCTAAGTAACAAGCGCCGAATGCTCAGACGATGCAGACGAACTCAAGCCAGACACATTATCCTTGGTAGTGCTACGCGAGACGCGAGAATACATTTCTGTAATAGTGGGAAGAGTAGCACTAGAAAGCATCTGGGATCGGACTGATTCAAATTCTGGGCATAATCAAGCCAAGAACTTCATGACAGCTATCTGCTCACGTTGCTTTTGCATTTCTTTCAGATCGATAGTCATCGGTAGGATAGTATTCATCTCCTCATAGAGGCTGTTAAATGTGGCAAAATAATCTGTAACGGATTGCGTGCCTAATCGAAGTTGGAAGTACTCGACCGATAAATCATACATCCTGGTAAGATTACTGGAATATAATACACGAATATACTCCCATATATCTTTGCACGTATCGAGATGAGTACAGAGATCAGCCACTTGAGGCTCCATCGAAATTCCACAACGATGCTACAATTTGCGCATCAGCCTGAATCCAGTTGTCATACTTTTTATCATCTGTTGCCGGGGCGGATTCCGTGAAGTGACGATGTTTCCCTTGTCCGGTGAGGGCTATTTTCACAACCTTAGACCAATTTAAATAATTGGTTCCGTTCAACTTACGGGTTGTTAATGGTTGAGGTGTAACCATCGACATTAGTACCCTCCAATACAACAACTAACAAACAACTTGTACAAGGGAAACAAACGAACAATATAAACAACTGTAGGGCTTAAACAAAGAACATGAGGATCAGAACAATACTCACGAACATCTGTAAGGCTGTCTTTCGAATAATAACTAGAAGCATAACCCAAAGTCTCAAGTCTTACGAACAATAACCAGAAGCATAACCAAAAGCAAGGTACTGAAATTCTGAGAGTAAATTGGGAGAAGCCAGGTTCTCGAATTCTTGGAAGTTCATTTCCTTTCTTCTACTTGCATTTTTCATTTCATAGCTGTTTTTTGTATTTGTCTTCATTGTTTTGGTGAATACAATTACATTTCCTTTCCATTATCTCAATTCCATCCAATTCTCGGTTTTGGTTGCCTTTGATCTATCAGAAGACGAAAACCTCGCCTCTTCCAATATTCCGTAGTAAGAATAGCATCCCATGCCACCGACCAAGCAAACAAAGCCGCTTTCATCAGGGCCTTCTATCTCCGAATATCCCTCCAAGGAAAGTGAATGTCCCTTACTCCCCAAGACATTTATAGAAAGATTTCACCGTGAAAAATCCTTTGGGATCTCCAAGCCACTCCAACTTATCCATCTCTTCCCTGTTAATGACTGTCGTCTAAAGAAGACCAAAGAGGTAAGATAATTCAAGCAATTCCCAGTATACAAGTCCTTCCCAAACACAATCCAAGAAGCCTCCCTCCCAAAAAAGAACAAGTACATGTGAATTGAGGCGCCTTTCCTCCAAGCAACAAATAGAGAAAGCTTCGAATACCCAAGCCAAAGGTAGTGCCAGAATCGCACCCTCCTACTATTGCCAACCCAAAATTTGATATGAACCCAAAAAGCTTCTTCCATGCTCGTGATTGCTATCCAAGTCCCTACTCCATGGGAGCCTCTAACCAACCCCACAGACCAACCAAACCTAATACTGTCAAATCTCGCAATGACTACCCTTCTCCACAATCTATCTATTTAAAAAGCGAAGCGCCAAACCCGCTACCCAAAAGAGCCTGGTTGACAACTCTTAGACAGTGAATACCAAGCTTACCTTCATGTGAAGGATGACAAATTTTATTCCGCCAAAGTGGACAAATTTTTCTTTCTTCCTCTGAGTCACCCCACCAAAAAAAAAAAAAAATCATGTTGAATCTTCTTTAATCACCAAAACCGAAACAACAAAAAAAGACATAAAATAGGTAGGCAGATTAGATCCAAGGATTTGGTGCATATGTTCCAAGGAAATTTCCTTCTCCATGGATGTTGTGGTACATATAGGGAACTTTTAATCGGCTTACTCAGCTTAATTTCACAATTTCCCACTTGTTCAAAGAAACAAACAAAGACGCTGATTTTTTGGTTGATATGCGAGTTCACAAAATACAGAATGTTTTACTTTTACAATGATCTCCCTTCCTCTATTAAAAAAATTAAATTGATGATATGATATAACTTGGTAGCACTAGACTGTAAGGGGTGAGAGGCCCTTCCATATTTTTTATCTCAGCTTGTAAGAAATTATTCTTTTATTCTTAAATTTCTCCATTTCTCCATACAATGTTGTCTGCGTGCAATTGGTAACACTAAGGCAACACCAGATATGCATTTCTAATCGCGTAATGCATGTATATCAACAGCTTCACATTTTATTAATGCTTATACAACATAATATTTTTAAGGATAAGAAATATTTATACGATCTTTTAATATTTTTAACAAATCCGAGAGGACTTACACCATGTGCCTCAAGAATCAGCCTCATCTCAATATCTCATGATGATTGATAGACCTCGCTTTTGACGTTATCTTTCAAAAACACTTGCCCCTAAAGCACTGACATAAGCATACAGAATCATACCATCACCACATAGAGGCTTCACCTTGAACTGAATTACTCATCATAACTGGAAACAATAAATTTATACTTATAGAACTTCTAGATTGGAACTTGAGTGGATTTTCTTACGATGTTATGTTTTCAAACTGATAGAAATATAGTTTTCTTTGTGTTAGCACACTGCCCTTTTCGCATATCAAAAACAAAAATGCACACTTCAAAGAGTTGATCTCACTTGATTTCAAGAGATGAAGCTACTTAAAATGTTTATACCTTTACTATTAGTAGGCATCCCATAGGACCGGTCACAGCACGTATGCCCTGAAGTTGAATTAGTTAGCAGCCAACCAAATATAATATGGAAGAAAAAAGTTGGTAAGGTGTCATTTTTTGTATTAGAATTAGCAGAAAGCAATCATACAGCAAGAATTGAATCAACAGGTGGAGATGTAAAAACATCTCCACAAATAGCTGCAGTCAGCATCCCTTGTCCTACAAATCCAGCATGGGCAGGTTCATGGCCACTTCCACCCCCTATGCCATGAAACAAAATATACTACAGCTTAGTTAACTTGCGGAACCGCATTACGCGAAGCTATTTTCAAAACCATTCTTGAACTTCCAATAGTTTAATTAGATATCATTTGATGATATTCACATTCATTATTTATTGAAGCAAATGCACTAGAAAGTGAAACTTGGCCATGAAGATATCTATGCAGCAAAATCATAATGCAGATAAAACAGTCTGGTTTGGTTTTCTATGGTGAATATGGAACAAAAATAATGATACTTCAGCATTCCTCAATCTTAATTTAACGTAAAAAAACAATAGTTGTTAAGAAGCCTGTTCCACGTCGGTCACAAGAGACTTCCCAAACCATCATAAATTTCAATGAAGTTGCTCTACTTAGCACCATATGGTTTTAAAATGAAGCCTCCTATATGGTATCAGAGCCACGGTTATGGGAAGTCTACTCACTATCCCAAACAGTCAAATCACTCGTGCGAACAAGGGTTGCAAAATATCCATTGTAGCCAAATCACACGTGCATACCGGGAGCACACAAAGGTCGATGTTAAGAAGCCTATCCCACATCGGTCACACGAGACTTCCCAAACGATCAAAAATGTCAATGGAGCTACTCTACTTCACACTATATGGTTTTAAGATGGAGCCTCCTAACAATAGGCATTGATTTTGTAAGCAAACAAAAGACAGCGCTCCATCCAAATACTGTTTCAGCAGCTGAATGCATGAACTGGAAAACAAACAAGAACTACCACAGTAAAAGAAGTTTGGGTACTTCTCAATTTCCCCATATCATAGTTTTTCATATCGGACATTTACAAGGTCCGAACATGCTCAGACACAAAAAGAAGAGAGCAAAGTACAGGTTTCACTTGAGTTTGCCGTTTGCTCATGTAGTACGTCCTCCGTATACTCCTTAGTAAAGTGAAATTGTTAAATAAATAGCATAATTGAATAAAATGGTGAAACTACCGTGAGATATCCATAATCTAATACCTACCAGCATTTTCAAATTTGAGTGCCTGGCTCAACTAAAACCGAGCATAGGAAAATGAACGAAATCACTAAAATCTGATCATAATGTACGAAACAGAGGGATCTCGTTGAACACTTTGGGTGGATTCTTCACTTCCCAGTGCTCCAATTGTAGAGATTATTTTGAGATCAACCTCTTCACTCTCAACATTGTTCTACACTCTGGCTACAATGTAGATATTATGTTGGAACTCGAAGGTTGGAATGCAGGTATTGCAGAGTTTATTTTCCAAATGTATCCACTCCCACAACGATAGATTGTCATAGATTCTCTCCGATCTTCGGATAGAGGTTGATCAATCAGATTACGGGTAGATCATATGTAAGACCCGACTCTTACATGAACATAATTTTTAGTTGCATTTTAGAACATTTAGAAAATACCGGAGTGCATGGTGTCATTTACTACTCATCTTGAAAAAAAATTAGGAGTCAATTATCATTTTAAAATATTAATTTTTAAATTTTTGGCTTAAATGATATCTTAAAGATAATTGGGGGAGATTAATGTAATTTGGGGGGGAAAAAATCCATATATAATTCAGGTGGGTTAGGATAATGATCAAGCAAAACAAAAAAATATATGGGCAAGGAGGCATGTACGCGTGTCATTACCAAATACCAAAAGAAGAAGGAAAAAAAAAAAAAAATGGAGAAAAGGGGCGGTGGCTTGGGTGTGCACATATATATATATATATATATATATAAAAGTTCAAACTCCAGTCAGCCGAAACAAAACAGAGGAAGAAAAAAAAAAAAAAGACAAAGAAAAAGGAAGGGAACAGAATAGGTATTCTTCATTTTTTTTTTTCCTTTCTTTCATACATGTGTATGTAACTATGTATAAATATATACACGTATGTATATATACGTATGTATATATATACGTATATATGTGTGTATGTATATATATATATATGTTAAAATAAACTATATCACACGTTCGATTTATAGAACTGGCTATGCGGACAAAGATACATGTATACTTATATGTGAAAAATATATACGTGTGTTCGGGAAATATACTAAAGATAGATATATTTAATTTGCAAAGAATACAGTTTAAAATAAAAATTGTAAATTTTACTAAAACGATAATATTTAATATTTCGTCAACTAATTAAATTTTTAACAGTCGATTAATATTTTTCTACAAATTAAATTATTAAAACAAAATTTTTGCAATCGTTACTATAATAATTTTCGTACAGTTAATATTGACATAGGAAATTGGGTATGTAGTAATTTTGTATAATCAAAATTTGGGGAATGGAAAATTATGCATTTTAGGGCCACGCATCGCATATTAGGTTTATTTTAAATAAATTATTAATTTAGGCCCTATCGTTGTTAGGTTCACAGACGACGACGACCACGTAATCTTCTAACAACAGTATTTTTGTAACACGGAAATCAAGGTGAGTGTACTGTCTTCTAGGTAAATTTACAAATTATGTTTTCGTATAAATTGTGGAAAAAAAAATATTTATTAAAATTGGCAATTTTATAACTTGTGTGAATCAAGTAGATTTTTAAATGTGGAAAGCGATTTTATTATCCGACTATGCCATAGTGTGATCCCATTAGGAGGGCATGTCCTGCGAAATGTTATTGGTCCTAATAGGAGGGCATGTCCTGTAGAACAATATATTATGACCTGTCAAGAGGGCAAGTCCTGCAGGTGGTTAATTACGTTGTGATATATTATAACCTATCAGGAGGACTAGTCCTGCAGGTGATTGATTGTGTTGTTGATATATGTGGACTCGTCAGGAGTGCAAATCCTGCGGGTAGTTGCCCCTACTATTAGGGATATTAAATGGCCCTGACACTGATAGCCACTTCAGATGGTACAGTTGTACAGGTTACGGTACCGTCGTAACTCCTGATCGTGAGGTGAAACGATCCTATGGCAAGTAGAAAATATGAGTGCGGTATTTTATTATATGTCGAAATGTTTGGATTTGTTGATTTAAATATATTATCTTATTGAAATTATGACAGTAGAATTTTATTCCGGCACGGGATGCGATTATATTATATTATATTTGGAAAAGTGGTATTTGATAATTATGTTTGATCTATGAAATGTTTTTATATTATGAAGACAGTACACCGATAAACTATTTGATTTCAGGTGCCGCAACTAAGAGTGGGTCCGCCACTGACACTAGGTAAAGTCAAGAGGTGACGTCGTTTTGGAAGGGTGGGTTGGATTGGTGTGAACCGTGAAATATTCAGTTTTTGTGATCTTGTTGTGAATATTTGAGACAAGTGTAATACTAAATTTTGAAACGGTAAATATGTTTAAAAAAAAAAAATCAACTGTGCATTTTGGATTAGTATCGAGTCGATGTCACCCCCGGCCTCGGGCGATGGGGGCCCAGGGTGGGGGTGTGACATCATAGGTCATTTTTCAAAATGTCCAAAGGATGCCTAAACAAAGCTATCACATGGGATTAAGGGTAGATCAATGCCTCTTCCTGCACAGATTGTCATAGATTTTCTCAGATCAACAGAGTAGGATAACACATTGGAGCCCAATTTTTCCAATGCCTCTCTCTTTGGTCCCATCAAAAGATCCACAAATGAGATTGGCAAGTAATTTTTCCCCCTTATGAATGATTTTGAGAGGAGGGTTCAAAGCCATGAACAAATTTTCACCAGCATAGCATCAAGGAGGCAGCTTTTTTTCCTGCCCAGATATAGAGGATATCATAGATAAGTGAATGGGAAAGAGCCTTTTGAGAAACCTGTCTTCTTTAAGATCCTGCTGGCCAGAGAAACAGCCGTATGAGAGGCTGTATAAACCTGACTTTTAGCTGAATTCACCAATTGCCCAGAAGACATTTCAAACCTGTTCAGGAAATCCATGACCTCTTTATCATAAGCTTTAGCCATGTCTAACTTAAAAACAAAATTTCTTCCCTCGCATTACTTACTCGTCCAGTGGACCATTTCTTCGGCCAACATAAGATTATTCATGAGATATCTACCTCACAAATGCACCTTGCTCAGGAGAGATGATCTTAGGCAAAATATTGTTTATCCTATTAGCCATGAGTTTAGTGATAATTTTGTTTGTGAAATTACATAGACTGATGGGTCTAAAATCGGAAACTGTCTGAGGGATCTCACACTTTGGAATGAGAGCAAGAAAGCTATTAGAAATACTAGGGGGAAGTGTTGAACCTTAACAGAAGCAATGGACCACACTAAGAATATCTCCTTGAACAATATGGCAGATAGTTGTGAAGAATTTCCCAGTAAATCCATCCAGACCAGCAGCACTCTCACCATCCATGCCAAACACCACATCCTTGAGTTCATCACTAGTAAGCAAAGCAGTTAACATGGTGTTGTCTTGCTCAGAGATAAGCTTAGATATAACTTCCACGATATTAGAAACAGCACCCCCTTCTGAAGAAGCAAGATAATCATTGAAGTGTTGAACCATTGCCTCTTTGATATCATTGCTTCTTCAATCCATTTACTGGCTTGAAGCATTACCTCATGGTCCATCTTCTTCCTTTTAATCTTCATAGCCTTACAGAAAAATTTTGTATTCTTGTCCCCCTCCTTCAGCCACTTAATGCCAGATTTTTGTTTCCAGAAACACTCTTCTTGAAATAATGCTGCTTTCAGCTGAGCCTCAGCCTCATTCAACTGGACAGATATATTCTGATTAGGATCTTGAATGTTTAGAATTTCCAGATCCTCCATCCACTTTTGAGCCTCTTGTACTTTTTGAAAGATATTCCCAAAAGTTTGGAAACTCCAATCATGAAGCACAGATTTCAGTCTCTTTAGCTTAGAATGGAGAATCTGGAAAGGATTTTCCTCCACATGTTGCTCCCAGGATTGCTTGACAAAGTCCATTAATCCTTCTTGATTATGCCAAAAATTAAGAAACTTAAAAGATTTGGTCCCCCAACTGTGAGATTGAGCAATTGATTGTTCTGATCTGAGCAAGTTCTGGACAACTGTTGCACCAAGCAAGAGGGAAATTCATCAAGCTAAAGACAGGTCACTAAGGCTCTGTCCAATCTCCCCCATTTACATCTCACACTGTAATTTTTTGCACCAAGTAAACTTAGATATCTGAAAAGCATTTCAATCAAACCACATTGACTAATGCAATTAGCAAAATCGTCAGCAGAACCTTGATTGGCAGTTCTGTGTACCTTTCCCTCAGCATTAAGAGTGACATTGAAATCACTAGCAATCAGCCATGGTACCTGATTTTGGGGCTGTAATCTGACCATATGACCTCTGGAACAATTAGCATAGACATAGACCACTCCCACCAGAAAAGGCTTACACAAAGCACGCCTCATCTTCAAAACGGCAATTTGTCTACTGCAGAAATCACCTCCCCTTGAAAGGTACTCTCCACAAAATCCACACTTCCATCAATCCCATAAATGATAGAGAACAACCTCTATAGCTTCTTAATTCTTCTTACCGTGGCAGCATTAGCTGCCCCTCTCATGTTCCAAAAAAATAAATGAGACATCATGATGGGGATCGACTAAGGCCACCGCTTCGAACTTCTATGTACAGCGGAGGCGGAAAAATCATTAGTCTATTTTCCTGCAATAGCTAATTATATTAATAGCTAATAATGTAGCCGTTAAGTAGCTGTTATTCTATTTTGTCAAGTAGCCGTTAAAGTTTGTCTATATAATGAGTCTTTATTGTAATAGAAATACATCTTTGATTAATTAATTATTGAATTATTTGAGCAGGATTCTCTTTTTTTTAATTAGTTTTTATTTATTTATTTTTCAATTGGCCTCCTTCATTAATTGGTATTCAGAGCTTATTTTGATCCTTACGTTTTGCATGCAAACCAAAACCCTAGCCACCACAGATCAGAAAACTCTAGCCACCATCAATTAGACCAGCCACGTTCCGCTGCAATAGTCCAACATCCCAAATTTAGTTGGTCAGCCTTCGCGGGACCTCACCAAGTCTATTCTAGCCTTCGCTGGCCCTAGCCGGAACTTCACGACACCCCAAGTCTGCTCCAGATTCCATATGTAGCAGCTACCGATTGCTTTGTGCCCTACGCACAGTCTGTAAGTCCTACTATATATATATATACACACATACTATTGTTTTATTCCCAGTTTTTCCATTTAATATTAAAAAAAATTAAAAAAAATAATAAGAATAAATTTGAAAATTTTAAATAAAAACTAATTAAAAAAAAACTTGCTCAAATAATTCAATAATCAATTAATCAAAGATGTCTTTCTATTACAATAAAGTCTCGTTATGTAGGCAAACAATAATGGCTACTTAACAAAATAAGAATGACAGCTACTTAAACGGCTACTTGACAAAATAAGAATAACGGCTACTTTATTAGCTACAAAAATAATTAGCTACTGCAAGAAAAGAGGCTAATGATTTTTCTGCCTCCGCCGTATATGAGTTCGACGCGGTGGCCTTAGTCAATCCCCATCAGGTCACCTCTTAGAAAAGATAATTTTCCGTCTTTTACAACACTTGTCATCTTGTAAAGGATAAGAGCTATATCTACATTTCTTTTATAAGGGATTAAATGTAATTTGACTAAGAACCTTTTGACAAAATTTTGAATTAGAAGCGTTGACAAAATGATAATTAAAAGTGAAAGAAATACAATCAGTTCCACTTTCCCAATTGTACTACAGAATAGAAGACTAACTTTGCCAAATTAAGAAGTGTTGCATCATCGCGGTAGGAGAAAGAAAACACGTCAAGGGCACACAAGACATATTAGGGAATTAAAAAAAAAAAAAGTTACATTTTTATTTCTTTAAAATAAGAAAAAATTTGAAATGTGAGAAATGGATTTTTCGCCACTGACCTGCCCTTTCATTTAGCATGATACTGCATACTTCCCCTACCTTTTGAAAAATACCACAAGACTCCCTTGCGGAAGCTTGTTGATGGAAAATGTCCAAAATACCCACTATTTTTTATTATTTTGAATTACTCCAAAAATATATATGTAAACTTCATAGATTGCTAATTCTATTTCTCTTTTTCCACTTTATTTCTTCTTTTCCCTTCTCCAACCCCCTCTCTCTCCACCGCAACCATCACCAACACTTACGGTGCTAGCACACCTCCATCTGAACTATGAAACTACCAAACATAGTGTTAGCCTTCAATTATGGGGAGAGGTGGGCAGTTCATATTAGATAAGAACAAGAGAGACAAAGAGAGAGCAAGTTGGAAGCAGGAGGTGTTGGCAGCGCCGAAGACCGTGTTAGGTTTAGGTTGGCTTGGGTGAGACCGTTTGGAATGGGGATGGGAAAAAGAAAAAAAAAAAAAAAGAGAGAGAGAGAAAATGAAGAAAATAAATAAAATCGAAAGAATGGTGAGGAAACAAAAAAAAAATGAATTAGGTGCAATTGAGTATTTTTTATTATTAAATTAAATAAAAGGTTAATTGTGTCCACTAAATATGGTTCTATCCATTTAAAGCAAAATTGTCAATAAAACAATAATGTCAGTAATCTCTGACGAAGATGGGTACTGCATGGTTTTTAATCGAAAATGGTAAGGTCGTTAATTGGTATTTTTGAAATTATAGGAACCTTGTAGTTAGTTATAAAAAGATAGGGGAGGCAAGTGGTGTGAAACTATGAACCCTTTTGAATATTTTTGAATATTCAAAAATGTTTTTGTCGACAAGACAGAATAGATCTTGGACACATGTAGCCATTATTTTTTTATTGTTAAAAAGAAAACAAAAGATAGATTATCGTGATCTTTAAACAATATTATGGGATTAAGCTTCAATTGTGGATTTAGATGATGAAAGTAATGTTTATAGTTATAAAGATTTTATAATTTTTAATTTCCTATTAGAAATGAAACAATGGTTTTCTATTTTGTAACCATTGATTAGCACACAGTACTAAACAACCTTGGATTAACACATAGTCACACACAGAGATAAAGATATGTATATATGCACATATATTGACATTGCCATGGCCGTGTATACCTAATTATTTCAAAGATGTTGTGACGCTTTCTTGCTCATAGTCCAATACGTATAACATAAAAATCTATGCCCCCTTTGAGTACAAATGTGTTACATAAAATTACAGTAAGAATTGAAAAATAAATTCAAAATGTTACTTTAAAGTGTCTTATAAAGTCATACCCGATACAACTGCAACTTTGTCATATGTTGTGCTTGAGACATCAGCACGCAAGACGACCTTAACCTGTATGTTCACAGATAAGATAATGTCACCGTAATTTATCAAGAATAATGTATGAAAAGCAATTTTTTATTGCACAGTATGTAGAATCAAACACCTCAGGAAAACCATCCAAGTACTGCAGTCCGGGATATGTTTCAACAAGACCCTCGATAAATTCGATCACCACATCTGTAAATAGCCAAAAACAAATTGTCTATAAGTCTATAACTTCAAATATTTCTCTTGTGGTTCAACCAACTTAGAAATATATAAGATGTGTATACATATCGAAACTCAAATACGTGTGCATTATAGCTCCCAATGTTGGTTCAAATGATTCAAGAAAATTTTATTCCTCTTCGAAGGTTCTAGTATACGTGTCTCAAAAGTACGAGCCTTGCTCCGATTGATTTCACCATTTCTCGTTTGTATCGAGAAGACAACAAAGTGGTAGATTACTTGGCAAATTTAGGAGCGACTTGTCTTTATTCTGCTTCTTTTAATGTCCATAGTGACTTCCCTCCCACTTCTCGTAAGAAAGTTGTTTTCGAAGATGTTATTCAAATTGCTAGTTTTAGATTGCAGTGGGGGAGTTTAGCCAGGTCCCACCTCCCTTTTTTTCATTTGATAGTAGTAAAACATTAAAAACAATGTAAAAAATTCTCCATGGCCCTATGTTCTACCTTTTTATCTCCAATTCTTGCCTAGAAAATTCCAGAATAAAAGAACCAAAAAAAACAATTAAAAAGGGTACACCTCGAGGGTCAAGTGAAAAGAACAAAATAAAAACAAGGGCGTTTAGATTGAATTAATTAATAGAATGTTGGGACTCTTTTTATGGCAAAGTAAAAGAGTAAAACTAAATTAGAAGGACCCAAGGAGCATCCGACAAGTACAAAAAAAAATGTAGACGTCAAATCTCTTCTAAGAAGTTGAGGGAAGATGTTCCCCAGATGTTCCCCAAATAATATCCCTTGAACAAAAAGAAATGCATGTATAATAGAGATTGTTTAAGAAAAAAGAATGGATACAAAACGTCATAAAAGATATGTCAATTTTGTCTTTCCAAACGCACCAAAAGAGAGCCAAGGGGATGATCCTCCAAGTATCAAGAAATGTCGGTCTAGAGCCAAAGGGACATATGCTCATGCATTGCCAAACATTAAACCAGTCAATTGGGGAGTTTCTAGATGTACACCTTTTTGGCTATGAAACTATAGATAAAATTACAAAACATATATCCCTATTAAAATATTTCAATAAAACCATTACTCTATGTACGCCTTGTAATCCCATAAACATCCTTGCATACAAAATTTATTAAAAATGTCATGTTTTGCTATTTGTACCTTTTGAAAGATCTAATTTCTTCTCAAAAAATTACACCTTGCTTCTCATCCTCTCCCAATTTGTTTTTCCAATTGTCAAAGAAGAAGGTGTAATCCCTTCGCTACTACAAATTTGATTAATTGTGTTATATTATGTGTTGTTTAAAAAAATCAAAATGTACCATTTCATATTCGTTGTACAACTCGGTTAAGTGAATATTTTGTTCCCCTACTACAGATGAGTATCTCCACTTGTACTCGGTAGTACACATCCAAATTTTCTAGCCCATACTTGATACTAGAGGACCGAGTATCGTGCCATTTTCTCGATTCCCTATGCCCCAAGTATCTCCATATTATGTTATGCATTCAACTGTGTTTTTTTTTGTTTTTTGTTTTTTTTTGTTGTTGCTGTCTCAATCACATACGTAGGCGCAGAAGAATACATAAGAAAAGACTAGTTATATTGCATCGTTGGGCTCATTATTGAGGAAGCTTGAGCAATCCCTTACACCACATTGGACTTGTACCTCATTCGACTAAGCGAGTCGACATCTACCAGAGCTTGGATGTAGAAACCTAAGACCCCTTACCGGCACACAAGTACTGATTAAAAGGCACCATATGCGGTACTGTAGCATCAAGTATAGGCTTGAACACTTGGTAATAGAGTGCCAAATGTGTCCTTTTACACTCGGATTTCCTTCAAATTGTTTCATTTTCAAGTAAAAATTGCAAAATTCGTGTGTATTTAATGGGGTTAGGATCAAGTAGAAAGAGCTACGAGTGTATGAGCCGCAGGAAAAGAGATGAATGAATAATGATTAATTTCAAATAGAGTTATATTGGTAATAAAAGAATCATTAAATTGGGGTACATGTATAGCAAGAGCTTTTTGCCAAAAGGTGGTGTACATTTAGAAGCACTCGCCAATCATTACAACATGGGAAGAAAATAAAAACAAAAACGTAAACGGTTCTCCAAATTTTATGTTTCTTGTCTGTTCTCTTCACCATTGCAATACGTCTCAGTTACCGAACAGACCAAGAAGAAACTGTGCACAGTTTCTAGCCCATCATGCTGATTTAAAATTTAAGCAAAAAATCGACGAGAAAATCGGAAATGGTTCAGGGCCTCCGTACTTACTGTTAGGGTCGTTGATGAGTTTCTTCCCTTGGAAAGCCATGTCGTATTTGCAAAATCGATTTGTAATGCGTTTCCAGTCAGCAAATTCTATACTGCATTACTCTTTTCGAAATTTGAGGAGAGAATTCAACTTGGAAGCCCTAGCAGGGGAAAAGTTACAGGTGGATCTTTAATTTGCACCGGCTTGTACCCGCGCGCAGGATATTGAAATTTTATTGAGTTTAACTTTTTTTAATTTTAATCTAAATTATTTATTTTATTGGCACGGTTCCCGAGAAATTCCCGTACGAGGATAAAACTATCAAATATATCATTTTTAAAAATATATTACAAAATAGTCATTTTGCCTTTTTGTGACGATTTTACCCTCGTGTTCTATTTAACACTGTTACATTCAACACAATTTTAAATCGTATTATATTCAACACGATCTTATGTTGAATTTAACACAAGATTGTGTTACATTTCAATTTTTTCATTTAAAATTGATAATTTATCTATCTTACATTCATATTGATATTCAACACAATCTCGTGTTATATTCAATACGATCTCATATTGAATAGAAGACGAGATCGTGTTATATTTCACTTTCACCGTCGTATTCAACACGAAATCGTGTTACATTTCAATTTTTCATTCAAAATTGATAACTTCTCTATCTTACGTTCATATGTTTGATATTCAACATGATTTCATATTAAATATAATATGAGATCATGTTATATTTCAATTTTTTCATCTAAATTGATAATTCTCTCTACATTTATATACTTGATTTTTTTCCAATACAAACCAAATTTCATTCAAATCAACCAATCAATCCAAATAAATCAACCAAATCAATACAAACCCTAGAAAATCGATTTTAATCACCGTAAGAAATCCTAAATCAATTGGTTGAATATCCGACTAAATCAAATGAACTCGAAATCACCGTAAGAATCACAGTAACCAATTTGAATAACTAAGTCTCGATTATGTACAAGTATATCAAACATAGAAATATGGAGAGAGAAACATAAACAATTCAACGCCTCAACTCAAATCGACGATAAACGTCGTCGCCGGGAACAAATAAAGGAAATCGAAGAGGAAACAAACAAAGAAGAAAAGCACGAAGAAACAAACCAGAACACGGAGTTGAGCAGAAACGACATATCACTACCGCCGCCGCCGTTCATTACATGTTAAATTAGGGTTTCCCAAATTCAACTGCGCGAAGAGTTGTTTTCTCAAATGAAAGCCTACGATAATCTTAAGGCTGAGCTTGAAGAAGAAAGGCATGCCCATCCCTCCCTGGAGAAAAACTGTTTCACGAGATCTGAGAGATAAACAAGAGAGAGAGGGGGAGCACTGAAGGGTAAAACTATCCACCGAAATAATTTAGGACTTTTTGGTAAGAAGTAGCGAAAAATATAGGACTATTCTGTGCAAAAAAAACTTGTTGGACCATCTTATAGATTGAGTCTATTATTTAGACTATTTGGTATTTTTTTTCCCTATTTTATTAACTATAATTTAAGTAAATTGTAGTCTAAATATGTATATTTAAATTTTATTATTTAACTTTATTGTAAATTTTATTGCAATAATATATTTCAGTGTCATTATACAAAAAAATATAAAGTATTAAATTATAATTTTTAATACATATCTTTATGTTTTAATGATATGATTAATCTTAACCCTTCATTTCTAGGAGAATAAGATTGAAGAGATGAAAAATAATTGATCTTTGCCTTCTACTTTTAAGTATGAGACTTAGATATGCAACAATCCTAATTTCCAAGAGTTTTGAGTTTTTTAAGATAAATTATATTTTTGACCCTTTAAATTTAGTCATCTTTTTATATTGATCAGTTCTATTTTTAAACTTTTTATAGTTTACAATATTTAAATTATCGATAGCTAAATTTTTTGTTAAGTTGGATGAAAAATAAACAGATGCAATTCACATGATTTCATTAAGAATACACTAGTCTTTTTCATATATTTTATTTTAAAAATATATTTTGTTAGCCACGTATCTATCCAAGAAAGGGGATTGAGTAGTTATAAAAATGGAAACAAATAAATTATCAAACAAGCAATCACCAAATTTCTTTATCCAATTATTATCTTGAGTTTTATCATAAACATATTTATCCAAGTGCACAAACAAACAAATAGAGATAGAAAAATTGGACACGTAGATTCCTGGTTTGACAAGCTAAAAATGACTCATTTAAGAAACGATTGTTTTTCGAAAAAAAAAAAAAGACATTCTAAATGTGATGACCAGAAGTGTTACAGACAATAATGCACCACATAAAAGAGCTGCATAGCCCAATATCATCATCCTCCAAATCACTGTTATGGCAATCAAAATCGTGAGCATCAGCATGTGGGGTTCAGATTCAAGTGTTTTGCCTACATCCAGCCCCTTGAGTTCTTGCAGGGATTTTACAATCCACTAACCGTCATTCATTTTTCAAGTAGAAACCAAATTCTTACAATCATTTTCATAGACTAAGGACTAACCTAATACTTTTCCCCAGTTCAGAATCAAATCTTTATAATTTCTCTTTTTTCAGGTTAAGTAAGAACCTAATTCTTTTTTTAGGCTAAGAATCAAATCTATATTTTTACCAAGTTAAAAACTAACCTGATTTTATTACAAGCAGAATCAAACCTAATACTTTTACATGTTAAGAATCAAACCTAACCCCTGATTAGATACCGACCCAAAAGTATCTAATCCTTTCATACCCACCAATATAAAGAATATCGAGTCTCTTCCCACAGGAACTTCTACAACCTCAACACAATATATGCTCAATTAATTTCTTGATAAACTATGTGATAGAACTACCTGAGAATACGAATATGATTTTACTTAATTTAAGTGCAAAAATAATATAAAATCAGAATTCATACACAAAAACCGTTTTACAAGATTTTCAAGATATTCTAAATATAAAATAATTTTTCACAAAAGAATACCACTAGCTAATTAAAAAATATAACTCAATTAAATCATAGTTAATTTTGAGCAAGTAAATAAGAATAATCTCACCAGGATTTCTTTTAGAAGATCATAGAAAAAACTCAAACCTAGTATAGCAAGAACAATGATTTCTTCAAAGTAAAACTTTTTCTCTCAAAAATATTCTCAGTAAAATAATACTCTCTCTATGAATATAGTAGATTTAAGCTCTTGCTCTTGTTTATTTAAGTTAAAAAATATAGGTTTATATTTATACAATTCAAACTATACCTATAACGATTATTTTTCAAAACATAAGACTATTAATGTCTCATGTAGACCCCATATAAGATACTCCTTTAAATTAGATGTATTTGATTTTAAAAAAAAAACTCTTTGAAAAACTCAATTTAGTTTCCAAAACTTATTTGATTCAAAATCCTTAAATATAGACAATTGTTGGTCCAGTGAGCTACCCAAGAGAGAGGTGAATTGGGTAGTAATAAAAAATTATCAAATAATTAGTACTTCAAAAATAAAATAATTAATTTTACCCTAAATTAATTATTATCTTTATAGCAATGGATATATATATTCAACTAGGTGCACACCAAATAATAAAATATAAATAAAGTAAAAAAAATAGCATACCAGAAATTTATATTGGTTCACCAAGTTATTCTTGGCTAATCCAATCCCTCGAGTTCCACGGAGAGTCGCACCCACTAATCACTAAGATTCCTTTAAGTAGGTAGGAACCAAACCTTTACACAATGATTATTTTCACAAGCTCATAATCAACCTTTACAACTTCCTTTTCTCAGGTTCAGGAATAACTTTTTCTTTTTCTCAAACTCAAGAATAACCTTATCTTTTCCCTAGACTCAAGACTAACCTAATCCTTTCATAGGCTAAGGATAAAACCTAATTCTTTTATACCTTAGGCTAAGAATCAAACATCACAATCACTCCAAGTATAATTTTTCTATACAAGGATGGAACCTTTACAATTCACTCACAATTGATCATAATCAGGAAGAATCACACCTAACTCTTTTTAAGGGAAAAGAGTAACCTAACCTCTTTTGTACTTAGGTAAAGATTAAACCTCAATTTCTTTATCGGAAGAGATTGAAATCCAAAGCTACCCTTACTTAGACACTCCCAATAGTATCTAATCCGACACACAACTCACTAATTACAATAAAATTGATAAGTTCTTCCCACTCGGAGCTTCTACCAACTCAAATCAATTTAAACTTAATTAATGTCCCGATAATTACTAGTGATATAATTAAGTGAAGAAATAAAAATCTGATTATAAAAATAATACGGGTAGCACAAACTTGAGCACGTAATCAGGTTATCACACAAATCGTTTTAAAAGATTTTTTTATACTTTTAAAGTTCAGAAACGATTTCACAATATCAATTATCTAAGCAATTGATAATAATAATAATAATAATAATAATAATAATAATAATAATAATAATAATAATAATAATAATAATAATAATAATAATAATAAACTCAATTAAGGATAAGCTTGGAACACTTTTACCAAGAAAACATAAAAATCTAATAATAATAGATATGAGTAGCACACAAATAAAATGTAATCAGATTTTCATCAAAAATCGTTTTAAAATATTTTCATGTGATTTAAAGTTCAGAAAACGATTTTATCAAGATCTTATCAACCAAGCAAATATAAAAAAATAAATATCGAAGAATTATAGATTGAAACACTAGACAGCTCAACTCAGTGACGCTAACACATTCAACATTTTAACTCAAGAACTTTTCAACAATTGATCTCACAATTTGATCTCTCAAAATAATATCAGAATAACGACTCTTAGAAAAACTTAAGAACTTAATAGTTCTTCAGAATTGAATGATTGGGATTTTTGAAACCAAAAAAACGCAAGCGTATTTATATGGGATTAGAACAAACTCTCTAACGACTAGTTCCCATATTTCATGACAAATAATTCTCCAATAGACCACTTATATCATAAAGACTCAATTCTGGTATAATTCAATTAATTATGTCCATTAAAATATCCAATTTAATCCCTCAAATTTTTTTCTCAATCTCAATTAAATAGAATTGAAAGAATTTCATGAATCAAATTGAGAAATATCCAAAATACTTGAACCATATCTATAGGGATAACAAAATATCAATCTTATATCTTAAATTCCATCAGATCTCTAAGATATCTCTCATATCCTAACCATAAAACGATTACTTTTTGAATTAAAACTATGAAATTCTCAAATTCTGAAATAGTCCATCAGTTGACTGACCAATACCCATCGGCCGACCGCCCGATTCTGGACGTAATCCAAGCCAAAATCTCTTCACCATAGGTTGACCGCCCCCTATGTTTCTATTGACCGGAAGATTCAGAAACTTTCATAGGTCGACCGCCCTGTTGACTTATCAATTTAGAGAGTTTATATTTTAGCCATAGGTCGACCGATCTTAAACCATAAGCCGACCGATTGATTCAGAGACTTCAACATATTCTAACCTACACCCATCGGTTGATCGATCCTCTCAGATAGGTCGACCGAACAATGCTGGATAACTTTTTTCTTAATTAATTTTTTACTAAATTTCTTTGACGTTTTTGCCCTTTTAACCAATTTCTTTTCTCGGTTAACTCCACTAAATCCTTAAATTCAATTTTAATCAATTATTTTTCTTAAATCAATGTTTCTTCTTCAATTACACATAGGAGCAAATATGTTAGCTAATTAAGATCCTATTAAAAACACACCTAATTGTAAAACATTTTATGTCATGTGTGATCCTAATCGGGATACATTAAGAGTAAAAATTTAACCTGAGTTGTTTTTCCCTAAATTCTTCAAAATCTTCATTCTCTTAACATCCATCATCTTTGTTAGTGTCTTTAGCATCCATTTAGCATTTTTCTCAATTTCTTCTTGATAATATCTTTACTGGAACTAATAAACTGAAACACTCAACAAAATCGTTAGTTCTACAAAAAATATCAATATTTAATTGTCCATCAAAATCTTAGAATCAACAACAATAATTTTACCAGTTAATCTCATAGAATCAATTAATATGAGGACTAATTAATAGGATCTTCAAAATACATGATAAATATATAAAATATAATTAAATTCCCTTAAAATTAGACTTTATAACGTATAAAACCATAGGATTTGGGTTGAATTTTTTACCGTTTCGCACTGAGGACCAATCGGCTAGCTATATTGGAGGTCGACCATTCAAGCCAAAAGCACAATCCTCAAGCCGATACATCTATTCATTGACATTCAAGTCGGTCAACCTTATGGACTAGAAGTTTCTCCTTCCATGTACTAATTCATTCGGTCAACTGCCCACTTGGTCGGTCAATCGTCTGGCCCTAAACTTTATCTCTTTTTCATATTTTAAAATATTTGCTTGACCAATACTTTATGAAAAATATTTAGACTCTTAAAAATTTATCACTTCTTACCATGATAACGCATAAAATAATTAATTTTTAATTCATGTGTGATCTTAATCGGATTGCATTAAAAACATAAAGGTATTGAGTTGTTTTACCTTGAAATACAAAAAAATTCTTCTGCTCCAAAAACTCTTCAACATCTTCACTTGCAACAATCTCGAGTCTTTCATAAAATATCATCTTTGTAAATCATCATCAAGCATTATCTTGAAATTCAACCTTCTACTCATTTGTTCAAACAGAACTCAAATATGAAATCACTCAATAAACACATTCGTTCCGTAAAATATCAACGTTAAATTGATGATAAATAACTTTGATATTTTCTCAACAAAATATGTAACCACACTCCCCCTGAATGTGAGAATGGGTTTTTAACACATTTAAAACCATAATGAGAAAAATATTTTTCAAAAATATGCAATATAGCGCACAAAATTTATTTCTTTCCCTTTTTAATTATCTTTATGAATTTGTGCAATGATCTTTTTGAATTTGTGCAAGGAGAACAAAAAACATTGAAAAATATCATATAACGTTTCCCCATTTGTCATCTCAAAAAATGGGGACGAATAGTCAAAACATGTATTCTACGCATATATCATTGTACCTAACCATTCCTATACCTCGAATAATTTTCATAAATTGATCTTCAGCTAGAGGTTTAGTAAAAATATCAACATGTTGATAAAAAGTACCAACATATTCTATAAAAATATCTCCATTCTGAATGTGATCATGAATAAAATGATGATGTATTTTAATATGCTTTGTTCATGGGTGTTGTATAGAATTCTTACTTAGACATATAACACTTTTATTATCATAATAGATAACACCTTTCTCTTTGCAAATACCAAAATCATGGAAGTTTTGTTTAATATATAGAATTTGTGTACAACAATTAGTTGTTGCCATATTATCAACCTCAGCAGTGGATAAGGCTATAGAATTATGTTTCTTGTCAGACCAAGAAACTAGTACATGTCCCAAGAAATGATATGACCTTTTTGTGTTTTTACGCTCAACTTTGCATTCGACAAATTCAACATTGGAATAACTAATCAAGATAAAATTACTCCCCTTAGGATATCATAAATCTAGATCACAAGTCCCTTTTAAATACCGAAAGATCTGCTTGATAGCAGTTAAATGCAACTCTTTCGGCTAAGATTGAAATATTGCATGCAAACAAACACTAAACATAATATATGGTCTACTTGTAGTAAAATGCAATAGGCTACCGATCAAACCTCGATACATCTATTCATTGACATTTTCACCCGTATCATCCTTACTGATTTTTGTAGTCGTTGCTATGGAAGTTTTGTACCCTTTAGCACTATCAAAGTCGTACTTCTTCAGTAACTCTTTAACGTACTGGGCTTCATTGATAAAATTTCTTATTTAGTTTGTTTGATTTGTAGGCCAAGAAAAATTATAAATTCTCCCATCATATTCATGTCAAATTTAACCTGCATTATCTTGACAAGCTCTTGCCGAGGTCTTCATTAATATAACCAAACATAATATCATCCACATAAATTTTATACTAATAGAATGTCAGTGTCATTTTGTTTCATAAAAAGAGTTATATCACTTAAACCACGTCGAAAACCATTCTCATTTAAATACTAGCTTAGTCTCTCATTCCAAGCTCGACAAGGTTGTTTAAGTCCATACAATTTTACGTAGTTTAAAAACACGAACATGTAATTTTTCTTTCTCAAAACCTAGTAGTTGTTCTACATAAACTTTTTCAGTTAGAAAACCATTTAAAAAGGCACTCTTGACTTCCATTTGAAATAATTTAAAATTACAGGAGCATGCAAAAGGCAATAACATTCTAATGGTCTTTAATCGAGTAACATGAGTATAAGTTTCATCATAATCTATGCCCTCTTGTTGATTATAGTCATGTGCTACTAATCTTGTTCTGTTTCTAATTATCATTTCTATTTCATTCTTTTTATTGTGATAAATTCGTTTAGCACCAATAATATGATAAAAGTCAGGTCTAGGAACCAATGACTATACTTTATTTCTCTCAATTGAAGCAATTCTTCTTGCATAGCAGAAATCCATGATTCATCAGTTAAGGCTTCATTGATATTTTTAAGTTTAATTTGAGATAGAAATGTAAGATTAACAACATCTCTAAAGGAGAATCTAGTATTTACACCTCTTTCAAAATTACCGATAATTGTTTTTACCGAATGTGCAGGAACAATCCTTGTTGGCCCAGTGAGCTACCCAAGAAGGAGGAGTGCATTGGGTAGTATTAAAAAATTATCAGAATAATAATAACACTTCAAAAATTCAAATAATTAATTTTATCCTAAAATTAATTATTATCTTTATAGCAGCGGATATGTGTTATCAACTAGATGTACAACAAACAAGAATATAAGTAAAATAAATAAGGTAGCACACCACAATATATCCTAGTTCACCAAGTTACTCTTGGCTAATTCAGTCCTCCGAGCCCCACGAAGATTCGCACCCACTAATCACTAAGATTCCTTTAAATAGGTAGGAACCAAACCTTTACACAATGATTCTTTTCACAAGCTCAAAATCAACCTTTACAAATTCCTTTTCCCAGGCTCAGGAATAACCTCTTCTTTTTCCCAGACTCAAGAATAACTTCTACTTTTTATAGGCTCAAGAATAACCTAATTTTTTTTGCACCTTAGGCTAAAGAATCAAAATCTCACAGAAACGCTCCAACTATCATTTTCCCAAGTAAGGATGAAACTTTTACAAATCACTCACAATTAATTCTATAAAGGAGGAATTAACACCTTAATCTCTTTACTGAAAGATATTGAAACCAAACTACCCCTGATTAGATACTCTCAATAGTACCTAATCCGCACACAACTCACCAATTACAAGAAATTGATAAGTTCTTCCCACTCAGAGCTTCTACCACCTTAAATCAATTTAAACTCGATTAATGTCCCAATAATTACTAGTGATAGAATTAAGTGAGGAAACAAAAATTTGATTATAAAAATTATGTGGGTAGCACAAAATTGAGCACGTAATCAGATTGTCTCACAAATCATTTTAAAAGAATTTTTATACTTTTAAAGTTCAAGAACGATTTCTCACATAATCAATTAACAAAGCAAGCAATGATAACAATAGACTCAATTAAGAATATGCTTGGAATACTTTTACCAAGAAAATATAAAAATCTGATTATGATAAATATGAATAACACACAAACCTAATGAACCATATCTATAGGGATATCATAATATATGTTGCATATCTCAAATAACATTAAATCCCTAATATATCTCGTGAATCCTAACCAAAAAACGGCTAGTAGCGACTACTTTTAAAATAAAATCTAGAATTCCATAATATCCTGAAACAATCCCATAAGTCGACCGACCAAGATCACCTATCGACCGATCGATTCAGGATGTAGTCAAGCCAAAAATTCTGTGCCCATCGGTCGACTTATTTGTCGACCTAGTGATTTAGAGAGTTACATTTTTTGTCATAGGTCGACCGCCCAGTCGACTTATCGATTCAGAGAGTTTACATTTAAGCTCCGGTCGACCTACCTGTCGACTTAGAGATTCATAGACTTTTCCTTCTATACTCCGATTAACTTACCTGTCGACTTGTCAATGCTGAAATCTCTTCTAAATTCATTTTTAATTCATTCTCATCGACGTTTTTGTCCCTTTAACTGATTTCTTTTCTCGGTTAGCTCCACTAAATACTTAAATTTAATTTTAATCAATTATTAATATTTATTTTTCAATTACACATAAGAGCAAATAATTTAACTAATTAGGATCCTATAAAAAACACACATATTTATAAAAGTTATTTAAAAATATTTTTGTGTTGTGAGTAATCCTAATTGGGATATTAAGAGTTAAAATTTAACCTGAGTTATTTTTTCTAGGTTCTTCAAATTCTTCAACCTCTTAATCCTTCTTCATCCTTTTCATCTTATCTTCATAATTTGAAACTAATAAACTAAAACACTTAATCAAACTATTAGTTCTATAAAAAACATCAATCTTTAATTATCCATCAAAATCTTCAGATCAACAATCTCTCCCTTTTCGATGATAATAATTAATTTTAATGTTTTCTTCAAAACAATAATATAACCACACTCCCCCTGAATTCGAGGATGAGTTTTATAACTCATTTAAGCATAGTAATGAAGATATTCACAAAATAATCAACAAAGCACATATAGAATAAACTCCCCATTAAGATATTCAATAAAAATATCAACTAATTCTCCTCCTTTGTCATCTAAAAAAAAAAAAAAATTAGGGAGGGGGGAACACCAAAGAACTCTACTCTAGACAAACATCATTATACTTAACCATACCCAAACTGCGAATGATTTTTACAAACTGATCTTCCGTTAGTGGTTTGGTAAAAACATCAGCAAGCTGGTCGAATGTATCAATATACTTAATAACAATGTCCCTTTTCTAAATGTGATCACGAATAAAGTGATGTCTAATCTCTATGTGCTTAGTTCATGAGTATTGTATAGGATTCTTACTTAGACAAATAACACTTTTATTATCACAAAAAATCGAGACCTCCTCCATGCAAATTTCAAAGTCATCTAACTATTACTTAATATTTAAAATTTGAGCACAATAGTTACCAACTGCCATATATTCAGCCTCAGTAATGGATAAGGCTATCGAATTCTGTTTTTTGCTTGACCAAGAAACCAAAACATGTCCTAACAAATGACATGATCCACTTGTGTTTTTTTGCTCAACTTTGCAACTGGCAAAATCAGCGTCAGAGTAACTTACCAATTTAAAATCACTCCCCCTAGGATACCATAATCCTAGGTCAGTCGTCGCCTTTATGTATCAAAAAATTTGCTTAACCGCAGTCAAGTACGATTCTTTAAGACAAGACTGAAATCTAGCACAAAGATAAACATTATACATAATGTCAGGTCTACTAGCAATTAAATACAACAAACTACCAATCATACCTCGATACATTTTTCATTATTACTTTTACTTGTATCATCTTTATCTATCTTCACAGCCATTGCCATGTGAGTTTTGTACTCTTTAGCACCATCCAAGTCATATTTCTTTAACAACTCCTTGGTGTATTTAGCTTGATTTATAAATATCCCTTATTTGGTTTGCTTAATTTACAATCCAAGAAAAAAATTCAGCTCTCCCATCATGCTCATTTAAAATTTAACCTGCATTATCTTAACAAACTCTTGGCAAAGATACTCATTAGTAGATCTAAAAATAATATCATCAACATACACTTGTACTAATAGGATATTAGAGTCAGTTTTCTTCACAAACAGTGTTATATCACAAATACCCCTTCAAAAATCGTTTTCGATCAAATATCGGTTAAGTCTCTCATACCAAGTTCTAGGAGCTTGTTTGAGCCCATACAAAGCCTTGCGAAGTTTAAATACGTGATCGGAAAATTTATCACTTTCAAATCTTGGGAGTTGTTCCACATAAACTTCTTTTACTAGAAAGTCATTTAGAAATACACTCTTTACATCTATTTGATATAACTTAAAATTACGTGAACATGCAAAAGCGAGTAGCATTCTAATTGCTTCTAGTCTAGCAACAGGAGCTTAGGTCTCATCATAATCAATTCATTCCTCTTGATTATAGCCCTGTGCTACTAATCGTACTTTGTTTCTAATTACCATGCCAAATTCATCTTTTTTATTTCTAAAAATCCATTTAGTATCAAAAACTGGATGAAAATCCGGTCTCAGAATAAGACACCATACTTTATTCCGCTCAAATTGAACTAACTCATCTTGTATTGCGGAAATCCAAGATTCATCAGTTAACGCATCATCTATATTTTTAGGCTCAATTTGAGATAAGAAAGAAAGATTAATTATATCCCTATGAGAAGAACAAGTACTTACACCACTTTCAAAATTACCGATGATTTCTTTTACCGAATGTCCCGGTACTGTCTTTATAGCTTGTGGTAAAGTCGAATATTTTTTCTTAGGTTCTTCCTCTTGTTGGGACTCCTTAGGTACATTATCACCTTGGTTTTGGTTATTTGAAATACCTGCATCATCATCATCTAAAACCTTTTTCGACAAGAATGGATTAGCTTCCTCAAAAACAATATGCATAGTTTCTTCTACTACTAACGTACGTTTATTATAAACTCTATAAGCCTTACTGTTAGTAACATATCCAAGGAAAATCCCATAATTAGATTTAGTATCAAATTTACCAAGATTATCCTTATCATTCAAAATAAAACACTTACATCTAAATACTTTAAAATAGGAAATATTAGGAGTCTTACCATTCCAGATTTCATATGGGGTTTTGTTAAACCCTCTACGAATTGATACGCGATTCACCACGTGGCAAACTGTACTTACTACTTTAGCCCAAAAGTAGGTTGGTAAGCGATTTTCATTATGTATCATTCTGGCCACCTCTTGAAACGTCATGTTCTTCCTTTCCATTACACCATTTTGTTGTGGTGATCTTGGTGCAAAAAAGTTATGAGCATAACCATGCTCATCACAGTAACTTACCACATCATCATTCTTAAACTCTTTTCCTATGTCAGTTTGAATGTTAATAATGGAACACTGCTTCTCATTTTGAACACGTTTACAAAATTTAGCAATAAAAGAAGCAACCTAACTTTTCTTAGCAAGAGAAAATACCCAGGTAAGTCTGGAATAATGATCAACTATAACAAACACATAAAACTTACTACCAAAACTAGCAATAGAGTTAGGCCCAAACAAATCAAGATGCAACAATTCAAGATATCCAGACGTGGACGTGTGCATTTTTTTTTTAAATGTTGATCTAACCTGCTTGCCTAATTGACATGCATCACATACTTTATCTTTCACAAATTATGTTTAAGTCCATCAACTAGTAATGCATCTTTAATAATAGTAGTACCATTATCGATATTACCTATACCAATAATTTTACCCTTTGTGTTGTCTCCAAAAGTTACATGACCTCCATCTTTAGGTGTCAAAGATGTAAATTTTCCTTTGTCTCCCGTCATGTATTGAGAACAACCACTATATAGGAACAATTTGTCCTTACTTATTGAAGCTTTTAGAATAACCTGCAAGGAGCAACTCAAATAGTTCCTAAGTGGTACCCAGCCTAAGTGGGTCTGAACTTGTTAGTCGGGACAATTTTGATTCCTTTTGGAACCCAAATTTGCCTACAATTAGATATTTTACCAAAAAATCTATGAATAATATGCCCCACAATATTACATTTAAAACATCTAATAAGATCCTTAGTTTCAGAAAAGAATTTATGAAAATATTTTTGTTTAAGATTTTTCTGAAATTCAATACCATCTTTATAAAAAATTCCATGTGAACTTCCCAAAAGCATTTTCAAGTTATTTTCACCGCTGGTGAATTTGAGAATAATTGAATGCAAATCCGTCAACTTGGATTTCAATTCATTGTTTTTAGATTCGTAGTCCATCATTTGTTTGTTTAATGTATTAATTATACTTTGAAGGGTATTTATTTTAGAACACTGGTTTTTATAATCATGAGAAAGTTCTTGATAAATATCAAATAATTTATCAAAATCTAAAGGACAAAAACTTGAACATTTAGTTATCTCACCACCAGTGGCCATCAATACAAACATGGACATATCTTCACTATCTGATTTTTTCAAGCTACTTGATCCAGTATCATCCCAAGTAGCCTTGATGGATTTCTTCTTACTCTTCTTTGCTTTCTTCTTTTCTTTCTTCTTCTTTTCCTTTTCTTTATCCTTCTTCGATTCGGGACAATCATTTTGAAAATGACCGATCTTATGACACTTGTAACATTCCACTTTAGTCATGTTGTGGCGTCTTCTCCCATGGAATGTGCGCTGAGTTATTCTTCTAAAATTCTTTGTGAGAAGCCCCACATATTTCTCTTGCTCACTGTCAAGACTTTCATCATTACTGTCATCATCTTTTTCAATTTTTTTAGCTTTTAGCACTAAGGATTTTCTCTTGCTATTTTCGATGTCATTCTCATATCCTTTAATTGTCGCTTCATGAGTCATCAAATTGTCGACGAGATCATCAATTTCGTATTTGCTAAGATCCTTAGCTTCCTTAGTTGCCGTCACCTTTGACTCCCATATTTTTGTTAAAGATCTTAGGACCTTTCGAACTCTATCCTCCATGGAGTATGGATTTCTAAGTTGACTCAAGTGATTGCAAATGTTGTTGAAGCAAGTATACATCTTATGAATCATTTCAGTTTCTTCCATTCTGAACAATTCAAATTCCCTTATAAGAGCGTTGATTTTCGATTGCTTTACTTGACTTGTTCTTTCGTGGGTAACTTGTAGCTTATCCCTCATCTCCTTTGCAGATTTACAACCTGAAACTCTAGAATATTCATTAGCATCTAAATAGAAAAATAGAATGTTAATAGTCTGAGGGTTTATAGAGAGTTTTTGCTTATCAGAAGTAGTTACCTGTTCCTTCATCTTCTCGATTCCATTTTCCATTGGAACAAATGGACTATCCTCAATTGCTAGCCATACATCATAATTTGTATCATGAAGGAATACTATTATTCTGTCTTTCTAAAACGAATAACTTTCACTTGCAAACAACGGTGGTCAGTGAATAGACCACCCCTCAGCTAGTGTGCCTATTATGTGCGCCATGTCATCTTTGTTAGTTAAGTATGTCGAGCTAAACCAACTCTAATACCAATTGTTGGCCCGGTGAACCACCTAAGAGGAAGGTGAATTGGGTAGATAAAAAACCATCAGAGAAAAAAATACTTTAATAATCCAAATAATTAATTTTAATCATAAATTAATTATTATCTTTATATCACAACGAAAATATAAAATCAACTAGGTGCACACCAATCAACAAAAATAAATAATGTAAAGATAGTAACACATCAGAAATTTATACTGGTTTACCAAGCTACTATTGGCTAATCCAGTCCTCCGAGCCCCACGGAGAGTCGCACCCACTAAACTCAAAATTTCTTTAAAGGTAGAAACCAAACTCTGACAAATATTCTTTTATAGGCTCATAATCAACCTTTACAAATTCATTTTCACAGGCTTAGGAATAACCACTACTTTTTTACAGGCTCAAGAATAATCTAATTCTTTTTTAAATTAAGGCTAAAGAATCAAAATCTCACAAATACTCCAAATATCCTTTTACCTGATAAGGATTGAACCGTTACAAAATTGCTGACAAAATAATTCAATCTAGGAAGAATTATTACCTCAATCTCTTTACAAGAAGAGATTGAAACCAACTACCCTTAGATTAAATACTCCCAACAGTATTCAATCCGTCACTCAACTCACCAATTAAAAATTGACAAGTGATTTTTCTCACTCGGAGCTTCTACCACCCTAGATAAATTAGAACTCAATTAATATCCCAAAACTAGGGATAGAAAAGTGAGATATTCAAAATCTGATTTTAAACTAAAATAGGTAGCACGTAATCAGATTTATTCAAGAAATTGTTTCGAAAATATTTTTTAATAATAAAATAGAAAATAATTTCTAAAGATCAAATTCAAAATATAATCAAGCAATACTAAATAGAAAATGATTTGGAAAGATCTCACCTGGAATCCACCAAAAGAAAAATTATAGCAACGTCACTTCATATTCGGTAGCAGCAATGATCCACAGTAAATAATTCTCAAAAATAATTCTTAGAAAAGCTTTCACAATTCTCAACATGATTTCTCCTAGAAAAGCTCTCACAATTCTCAATAATATTTCTCTTAGAAAAGGTTAGTATAATTCTCTTAATCACTCTCTAATATGAAAAACCCAGGTCTATATAAATAGAAATAAAATAAGCTCTCTAACGGCTTGTTCTCAGTTGTTATGACATTTAATGCTCTTATGGACCCCTTATATCATTAAGAGTTCATCTTGGTTCAAATCACTTAAATATAGATTTTAAACTTCTGAATTAAGTCCCCAAAATATTTCTTAATCTCAATTAAATAGGATAGAAAGTATTACATGTACCAAATTGAAAAATATTCAAACTTAACAAACCATATCTATGATATCATAATATATGTTGCATATCTCAAATAATATTAAATCCTTAATATACCTTCTGAATCCTAACCCAAAACCGGCTAGTAACGACTACTTTTAGAATAAAATCTGGAATTCCGTAATATCCTGAAACAATCCCATAAGTCGACCGACCAAGATCACCTGTCGACCGATCGATTTAGAATGTAGCCAAGCCAAAAATTCTGTGCCCATCGGTCGACCTATCTGTCGACCTAGCGATTCAAAGAGTTACATTTCTTGTCCTAAGTCGATTGCCCAGTCGACTTATTGATTCAGAGAGTTCACATTTAAGCTTCAATCGACCTACCTGTCGACTTAGAGATTCAGAGACTTTTCCTTCTATACTCCGATCAATTTACCTGTCGACTTGTCAATGCTGAAATCTCTTCTAAATTCAATTTTAATTCATTCTCATCGACGTTTTTGCCCCTTTAACTGATTTCTTTTCTCGGTTAGCTCCACTAAATACTTAAATTTAATTTTAATCAATTATTAATATTTGTTTTTCAATTACACATAGGAGCAAATAATTTAGGTCTATCCGAAAGGTTATCAGTCCTATAGTAATTGGCAAGGTTCTCCCATGGGTTCCCTTTTTTTACCGTTGAAGGTTTGTGTTGAACCTAATATTTTGATGAACAATTAAATGTTGATGTTTTATGAAACTAATAGTTTTATTGAGTGGTTTTGGATTAAAAGTTTTATAGGTTGAAATGAGAAAAAGAATGGGTCAAAAAATATTAATCAATTAAGAATCAATGGATTCAAGATGCGTGAAAGATGAAGAAAATGAAGATTTTCAGAGCATTAAAGAGAAAATAACTCATCAATTTATGCTCTTAATACAACTCGATTTAGGATCACACACGACATGTTAAAAAAATAATTCTTGTCTGTGTCTTAATCAGAAGTGATAAGTTCAAGAATATAAATGGTTTTTATAATGTGTTAAAGCATAAAAACATTTTTGGTTAAGGGTCTAATTAAAAAAAGTGGTTTGAGCATTTAACATAGTGTATTTTTGGGTTAATTCGGTCAATCAACGAAAGGAGTCGGTTAACTAACCAAAACAATGAGTTAAAGAAGTAAAACGAGTAACCTACTGATCAATTTGATCAATCAACGGGTACGGTTGATCGACTAACAAATCTAGTAGCCGAAAGAAAGAAAAATAAGGGACCAACTGGTCTATTTGGTCAACCAATCAATAGGGTCGGTTAACTAACCAAACTAGTACAACGGTAAAAATTGTAACTATTGTACAAGGCCGGTTAGTTGGCGTTGGTGGTTAGTCAACCGATGGTAGCAATCAACAAATTTGACTAACTCGGTTTTTTTTTATTTATCATTTCTCCTCGATTTTGATAAACTCAAGTGAGGTTTTTGAGGGAATTGAAATTTTTTCTTATATATATCATATATTATATATCTCCTATTTATTTGGTCCACATATTTATTTATTTTCTTAATTAAATTGATAAAACACTTCCTATTCTTAATGATTTTGATTTGAAAAAGTTTTAAAGACTAAAATGAGCTTTTCTAAAAGTGATTTTAAATGGAATATACTTATTTTGGAAGCATATGATATATGGTATCTTAGAGTGTCATTTAATGATATATCTTTTGAAAACTAGTTGTTATAAATTTAGTTCTAAGTGTATAAATATGGACCTACGGGATTCAAAAATGGTAATCAAGAATATTAGCTTTTTGGCTATCAATTTTTTGGCTATTCTAAGAGAGATTTTTATGTTGAAAATTATAAGTGAGATTAGTGAAAGAGTTCTTGATTAAAGGAGCTAAAAGTTGTGGTCAACGATTAGTGTTCGCTATTGAGTTATCGTAATCATTTTCAAAGAATTTCGATAAGATCTTTTCAAGCTATTTATTTTGCTCTCTTAGATTATTTGTTTAATTGTTTGGATAAGTTGTGTTAAGAAAAATCGTTTTCAAATCTAATTTCAAGAAAATCGTTTAAAACAGTTTTTATTTAAGAAATCTGATTATCTACTATTTGTGCTTTAAATTATTTAAATCATATTTGTGCCTCACATTGAATCTATCACTTAGTATTTCGGGACATTAATTAAGTATAATTGTATTGCAGTAGTAAAAGTTTGTTGTTGGAAGAAACTTGAAATCTTTTATATTTTTTATTTTGAGTGGATTAGACACGTTTGGGCCGGTGTCTAATCAAGATAGTTAGGTTTTAATCTTTAGTCTATGAAAAAGATTGTGGTTTAATCTTTAGCCTAAAAAAGGATCAAGGTTTGATCTTTAGCCCGCGAAAATGATTATGTTAGTCTTCAACCTTTGAAATATTAGGTTTTAGTTCTTCTTGTAATAGAATTGAGTAATTGTAAAGATTCTTCCTAAGTCTGCTAAAGGATAAGTGTAAAAGCATAAGAGAGCGATAGGTTGATTTTGAGCCTGTGAAAAGAATCAGGGTTGTAAAGATTGATTCTAAGCCTGTGAAAAGAATCAAAATTGTAAGGGCTTGGTTCCTGCCTAGGAAAGGAATCAAGGGGTAGTGGATTGAGAAATCCCCATATCCCCATAAATCATAAGATTAACTTGCTGGATCAGAATAAATTCTTGTGTGCTACATCGTTGTTTTTCGCTTTGTTTGGGTGTGGAATTAGCTCAGCATATTTTCGTTGCTTAACAAGATAACAATCAATTAGGAAAATTGATTTCTTGAATTTGAATTTATTGTTTAAAGTTTTTGTAACTACCCAATTCACGTCACCTTTTACGTTGATCTTTGGGCCAACAGTTCGAATGGTGATAGAGGATGTTCTGATGTGGCTTTCTTCAATACCCACTCTCTTGATCTTACTTAGAAGGCACATGTTTAGTGCTGATCCATTGTCCATGAGGACTTGGGACATGATGTTGTAAGACCTAACTTTTGCACATGTTTTTTTTTAGTTGCATTTTAGAACGTTTAGAAAAAATAATAGGATTCATTGTGTTATTTAAATTTTACTTTAAAATTTTTAAGTGGTTATTATGATATTTAAAAATTTGATTTTAAGACCTTTAGGGGGTTAAATGTTAATTTAAATTTGGACTTTTAAAAGTTTAGAGATTTTTATGTTACATTAAAATAGAATTTTAAGAGTTCTGAGATATAATTAATATTTTCTTTATGTTAGGAGGGTATTTTATGTAAATAAGTATATATATATATATATATAAAAGAATGAAAATGTGTGTGTGTTGTCTTCTTGAGAAGAAGAGAACACACAAACTTCTTTTTTGTGTTGGCCAATTTTTAGCCACACAAGATTTTAAACAATAATTAATAATAATAATAATAATAACAAATAGAGAAATGAAGTCTATGCCTCTACTCTCTCTCTCTCTATATATGTGGTAATTAAACACACACACACACACACACACTCAATTGCGATTCCTCTAAAAAAAAAGATGGTATTTATAAAGTTATATATATAATATATATATTAGTGTGTATATATATATGTATATATATTCGAAAAATGTATATACTTGTGCTATATATGTGTGTGTGTGTGTGTATATAAATATATATATGGTTTATATATTTATAGACAGATAAAATTATTGGTGACAAATTTAATTTAAACTAGATTTTGTTTTTATTAAAATGATATTTTAGTATTTTATTGACTAATAAATATTATTAACAGTTGGTTAATGTTATCCTGTAAAATAAATTATTAATTAGAACAATTTTGTAATTGTTCTTTTTGTACAATTAATTTTAACTTAAAAAATGGGGCATCTAATAAATTTCGAACGATCAAGAAAACTTGGAAATGAGAAAAATTGCATTTATGCATTTCACGCATTGCATGCCATATTAGATCACTTAGATAAATTCTTAGCTTAGGCCTTACCATTGTTAGGTTCACAGGCGAGGGCGACCTCGTCAGTGTTATGACAGTAGTGTGAAAAGCAACGTAATTATTGAGGTGAGTGTACTGTCTTCTATGTAAATTACCCAATGATATTTTCATACAAAAATATGAAAAGAAAAGGTTTATTAAAATTGATTATTTTATAACATTAAATGGATAAAGTAAATGGTTAAATGTAAAAATTAGTTTTTATTATTATACCTATATGTCATAATGCGATCCTGACCAGAGGGCATGTCCTGCGGGATATTGTTAGTCCTAACAGGAGGGCAAGTTCTGTAGGATGTTATGTTGTGACCTGATAGAAGAGCATATCCTGTAGGTGGTTATTGTTGTTGTTGTTGACAATGATGATTATCATCATGATATGGTGGTTTATACTCTGTGTTGGCTCCTACCATTGTGGTCTGGACGTTGCGACAGTGGGCTGCATTTCAGAATTTTGCCCTCATGCTTATTTTCCCACCGTTCTTCCACCGATTTGATCGTTTATGATCCGTTTTTATGCTTTTTTACCCCCACACACCTGATGTATATAAAAATACATAAAAATGTATTAAAACATAATAAAACATAATAAACGTACTCGAAAACTAATAAGTTCGGTTTGAAAATAGATAGGTAAATTACACCTATCAAATACCCAAAAACTTGAAATTTTGCTAGTCCTCGAGCAAAACACCCACACCATATAAGAAATTATAACAACTAATTACGAAACGAAAAAAAACTAAAAACGAAAAATACAAAAAACAATAATGTGAAGTTTTGAATATCATCTACCAACCAAACGATGTTTTCTCTTATCGGCCCCCAATCCTATCAAGGTCAAGAATAAATCACACCATGTGGTGTTCTCGAATTTTAACACTCGATGATAGTAAGCGCCATTCTAGATCATGTCCAAAGTGTGTGTGATAAAACTCAAATATACAACTATCTATTGATTAGATGGGATTATCCTTTAATAAAGTTCATCAATAAAACCATTTAGGTATAGGGAATCCATAAGCCTAACCTGGGTTCTATTCTCCACTAATGTAGGCTCGGAGAAATCTAAAAAGATCATTAGGACTTGGTTCGGTTTTTGGACAAATGGCCAAGGGTATATTGGAAATAGAAAATAGGTTAACGTCGTTAACTTAACGATACCCGAGGCACATACTTGGCACTCTTACACCCGAAACCCCATAGATAAATTAAAACAACCCTGAACATACATTTAAAAATGACGTACTCACTTGTCAAAAGAAATGAAAATTGTACTATATGTACATAGTTTTTTTTTTTTTTTTTTTTTTTTTTTTAACTTACCACACCCTCCAACTTATTTGATTATTAAAATTTCATGGGTGTGGTTTAAATAAAAGAAAAATGACAAGTGAGTACTCGAATAATGAACTAATTAAAGGTTTGCCCTTAAACCCAACCGCTCACTTCAAGTAGCATTTGTAACTGCTAGCTTGATTCACTCAAATTGTGCCTTCAGCTCGGTGATATAGATTTGGAAAAAGTTCAATCGGCCATGGTATTAGTTAAGTGTTCATAATTGAAACGGTTTTTAGTCTTCGATAGGGTAACGAGGGATAAACATTTGACAAGGTAAGCTGAAAAGGCTTAAGCGATAAAAATGAATGCTTAAATCATATCTCCCGAACTACCTCGCCTAGGATTTCGCCCCGAATTTCCCCCAAATCAAGTTCTAAAATTCCTATTGTCATGAATTTGGTTGACAGATAATCGTTTTCAAATCAAATAGACAGTTATACATTGAGTTTACGTGCTCATGCATTTAGGATCTACAATAACTTTTACTAAAACGATAGATCAAGCACATAGAACACACATGAATGAGATTTAAGCTCGACCTCAATAAACAACCAGGGGACAGACTCATTATCGGGTAATAGTCCAGATGAAGTAAAAACTTAGCACAAAATAACAACTAAACTAAACTAACTAATCCTAAACAAACATGCATACAATAAAAACAAAACCACTTGAACTAATAATACTAAAATACTACACATCACTTCCGAACTTAAAACCGACAGTGTCTTCAATAACCCATTAGCGATCCCAATGATAGAATATAACATGATATTGAAGACGGGGGTTTAAAACATGTACCTAGGAGGTGAGAGAATCTCACCTCCGAATCAAGTCGACAGTGACGGATTTAATTTATTTTTTTGAACTTGGGTTACCTCCCAAGAAGTGCTTGGTTTATGGTCTTCAACCTGACACGCTGAAGTGCTCTTCAAATAACGACTTCCGCCCATGGTAAGTGTCGTACAACACTACATACAGGTCTTGATTTGGAACGCCCTCAAGACAGGCGAGATTTGGCATTGTATGGCCCGAGCTTTCAACAACATTCCTCACTGGCTCATGCACTTGGTGGGCATAAAAGAACATTGCTTTTGGCGGCAAAGGGTAAGTGAGGCACATCGGATCCTCGTAGATATGATCGTCTGGGATCGATGGTCCCAAGCTCCTTCCGCTCGTTTCCAGTTCCTCCTAGTGGCTTTCACATTCGAATGCGGCTTGTTCATCTCTTAGTGCCACTATTTCTGACTCGGTCTCAATTAAGCAAATTAGTTGACTGATTTGTGTCTGAAGAGACGTTACGATCGCATTGATTTCGACGCAGGTTGTCTCAATTGTGTCAAGACAAACCTCGTGTTCATTGATTCGATCATTTGTTTCCCTCCAAAACGCTTGAGTTTCCCCAATAAAATCAGCTAAAATTTTCTCCAGAGCAAGGGAAGACTCAACATATTTCCTCTGTGTGTTAATTCATGGCACCATAGCGGTGAAAGTATCTCCCAAGCTTTGATAACTTAGTGAATAATTCCAATACTAAAAATCAAACTCGGCCATGTCTTCCAACAATCGATAGGCTTCATCCACGGATAATTGGTCGAAAGATGTGGTATAGTTTTTTCTTTCAACTTAATTTCTGGTTGCGGCTAATAACCCATCGAGGAAGTTTAATAGTTGACATTCCCTCAGGAAACGATGGTTTAGAAACTGGAGTAGCAATTCCTTGTAACGATCCCAAGCACTATAAAACAGCTCGAAATCTCATTGAAAGAAATGCATCAATACTTGTTGATCTAGCATCTTCAAGTACCTTGTGTAAGAAATAAAAACAAAACTACAAAGAAAAAAGATTATAAACAATAAAAAATGCCTAAATTAAAATCAATTTATTTACTCACAATATCAACGATAATCTGAAAACCAATCCCCGGCAACGGCACCGAAAACTTGTTAGCGGAATATTACGTCGCCACTTTCACCGCAAGTGTACGGGTCAAGTTTTAGTATAGATGAGAAGGAATAGGGGTTTTCGTATCCACATGGATTGGTTGAGATTATTATCGAGTACCGCGATTGTCATAACCTAACTTTATTTAGAAGATATAGTTTAAAATTAATTAATACTAATACTAAGTTAATTAATCTAATTATACTAATATTATATTGATATGTTTAGGGGAAAAGATTCGCTAAGGATTAACTTCATTTACAAAAATGTGTTTGGTCTCGTTTAGTTTATAATAACCTATCCTACAATCTCTGTATCGTAAACTCACTCGCCACATCTCCTGAGTGTAAGATGAGTGAATATGCGATTTCGCGTCAACGAAGAAGTCGCCCTCAACATCTGAACGACACTAGGTCACATGAGTTTTGTCCCAACGTCATTGATTGCACACTTTCTAACTGTCTCCCGGGTTATTAGATCGTCGCATAGTGTTTACCTTAATCCGAATTCGTGGTTACCTCTCCCGAGTGTCAAACCCTGTAAATTATACCTATCAGGTCCTTTCGAGCAACTAGGTGTGTGGTGAAGTACAACAAATAGTAGTGTAGTGTTTGAGCGGTCCAGGCTAGCATGCAACAAGTTCTTTTCAGTTCCAAATATTTTTCCTCGTACAGAGTGAACCTCTTACTAACATAGTAGATGGTTCTCTCTTTCCTTCCCAAACTATCATGTTGTCCTAGCATTGCCCCCATGGTAGTTTCTAGTACAGTGAGGTACAATAGAAAAGGACGCCCATGTTGAGTTGACACTAAGATAGAAGGGCATATTAGGTTGGCCTTGACTTTTCTAAGGTTGCTTGACATTCGTTGTTTTTTTTTTCTTTTCTTTTCAGATTCCTTTCTTTAATTGTTTAAAAATTAGCTTACTAGTTTGTTTTTTCGTTATAGGTGCTGGAATTTTGATTTTGGCTTTAATCTTGGTGGGATCAATTTCAATACCCCGACGATTTACCATGAATCCCAATAATTTCTCGGATACTACTCCAAATGCGCATTCGGCCGGGTTGAGCTTTAATTAGAACATTCGAAGTCAGTCGAACATCTTCTTCAGGTGTTCTATATAATATTCGTCTTCTCAAGATTTCACGATCATGTTGTCCACATAGACTTCTATATCCTTGTGGATCATGTCGTGAAATAGTGTCGTCATAGCCCTTTGGAAATTTGCCTCGATATTCTTGAGTTCAAAAGGCATGGCTCGATAACCGAACACACCCAATGGTGTAATGAATGAGGTCTTATGTTTATCATCTTTGTCAACTAGAATTTGGTTATACCCGCAGAATCTATCCACAAAGGATAAAATCCTACACCTGGTAATATTATCCAGCATGATGTGGATATTTGGCAGTGAGAAGTCGTCTTTTGGACTTGTTGAATTGATACTTTTATAGCCAACACAGACTTGAATTTTTCTGTCTTTCTTGGGTGCCTACACTATATTGCTTAACTATATGTAAGATGTAAGGACTTCGATAAGGTGGGCTTTAAATTGCTTTATGATTTTCTCTTTAACTTTTAGGCTAATCTCTAGTCTCATCTTTTGGAGTTTTTTCTTAATGGGCTTGATTTCTTCTTTGATGAGAACCTTGTGCGTCATGATATCGGTTGATAGTCCCACCATGTCATTGTAGGACTATGCGAATACATCCTGGTATTCTTTTAATAGGGCTGTTAGGTCTTTTCTTTCTTGGTTACTAAATGATTTTCTGATCTTGGTTTCTCTCGGATTTTTTGGGTCTCCTAGGTTTACTGTTTCAGTCTCGTCTCAGCTCAGAGTAGGTCGATCTTTGAATCATTCTAAGGCACTTTGAACTTTCTCAGTATTCTCGAGAATTGGGTCATCTTTTGTTTCCATTTTCATTAATTCGCAACTTATTTCCTTATCTAGATTGTACTTCTCAAGAAGGTGTTTTTCATTATTGTATATATTATATACGAGATTATTTGGGCACCTGAAAAAATATAAGATCTGATTTTAAATATGTAATTTTCTAGCATAACTATTATTTTAATACAAAAGAGAAAATTCAAAAGACAAAAGGCCTAGGGATAGGATAATCTCGACTATCTGGTGGCTAGTCAGATAGGAGATATAGTTATTACTTTCTAATTACAAAAGTCTTCGATGCACAAGGATGGGGCAGGCTTGCCAGTTGCCAAGTTTGGCTGTTAGCTGTTCTAACATTAGTTCATTTACTTTCCTCTTCACCGTTGATTTCTCAGCTTGGACTATACTAGCGGTGAATGAAATATTAACCCAAATATGAGGTACCACCCTAGGTCCCTCATTCTTCTAGGGTCGATGGCCATATCCCCCATTTAATCTCGAAACGTATCCCAACCTCTGGGTATCCAGCTTCTTCTTGATCTTAAACATGGATTGCATCATTACTTTACTTTTACTGAGTTCTATTTTTGGATCGAAGTTCATTAAATTCATATGGGTGGATATTATGGTCACGATGGTGGATAATCTAGGCATCGACGATAGGCACCCTAGTGAACATACGAGGCATTGGCGAAGGATTGAAATGAGGCTGCCTGCTCAACATGCTTGGTTATAACTATTGGAGCCCCTGAGGATCAGTTGATGGCATGATCCTTTTTGGATAGATAGTTCCAATATTGTCCTCGAATATGAACTTCATCGTCTGATGGAGTGGTGAGAGAACTTCCCCAGCCGATTGTACTCAACTGTGTGTACTCATTGGCCCCTATCTTCTGGAGTGTACTAATAGGGCATATGTTAAGCGTTGATCCATTATCTACTAGGACTCGAGAGAGGATGAAGTCATTGTACTTTACCAAAATGTTAGGCAGTTTGATGTGCCTAATTCCTTCTGAAGGTATCTCATCATCAATTAAAGTCATGAGATTTGTGCTAAGGATATTCTCCACTATATTACTAAAGTGATCTTGCAATATGGAGTTCGGTAGATGGGCCTCATTGAGGACATTCATCAGTGTATTTCGGTGTACTTCCGAGGTTATAAGCAACGGCAACATTGATATATGTGATGGTGCTTTGTTGAGTTATTTGATGATGTTGTATTTTGTGTTCTTTACTGCTTTAAGAAACTCTTGCACCTCTTCCTTGGTGACAGGTTTCTTAGGGACCCTCCTAGATTCCATATTAGGTATTTTCAGCAAGTTAAGAGCAACAAAACCACTTCCCCTTCAGGTAATGCCTCCGCCCTCTCCAACTTGATCCACTGTCTTTGCTATTGTATTAGTTCTTATGGTAGTGGAGTAATCCCATGGTACCTCTTTTAAGCTTTTGACTAGTCCCGACCTCTGAGCTTCAAATGTTAAGCCAATTTCAGGTTGGTTACTATCTCAATTGGAGAGACTTGTGGCTGTATAGTAAAGATGGAGACTCTAGAACCCCATAATTTCTTAGGGTCTATCTACAAGAATCTATAATCGACTAAGTTAATCCAAAAGTCATCTTGGATCAGGACACTTGGTCGTCTGCCTAGGGTACTAGAGTTTTCTTTCATTGCGGGATTAACACCATTTCGCCACGATGACTCTAATGTCTGGTTTGCTCTATACTTTTGACCAATTTGCATTGGGTAGTATAAGTCAATTCTCTTTTTAGGTGGGAGTAGTGGTGCATAGCTTGGGGGTTCCTTCTTAGGTGGATGGCACGCACTCAAAACTTGGCCAACCGTGTCAGCTATTTCTGTGATATTCTTGCTCAAAATGCTAATCTATCCCCTATTCTTGCTCAGAATGCTGATCTTTCCCTATATCCGGACTCACTCTTCCCGACCTTGAGATATATATATATTTTTTCCTCTATTACTTCCATGTTTATATCTATTATGGGCCCATTTCCTTTAGTGCCTTTTTGCTTCAGTACTTCTTCCTCGAAATCACTTATCCATCCAATAGGGGTAATCGATCTATTATCCCCCACCTAGGAGGGGCGAGAAAGATCTAACCATTAGGCCTGAGAGTAATTTTCGACTTCTACCTATATTTTCTCAGGTGGTTTTGGATCAATTCTCCATATTCTTGTGTTGTCCTTGGGATCAGCCTCCTAGTCTCACCCAATCATATTGACGGTCGGTGTTCGCTTATCGTGTTTTGGTAATGGGTTATACCGATAATTCAATTGAGCTGCCTTTCCTTCCATTAGGAAACATATTGCTTTGGCTTGAATAAGGTCTTCTATCTAGCCTCTTAGGCTATAATAGCTATCGGTATGGTGGCTAGCTGCCCCAAAGTGATAAACATAGAATTGATTTGGACTGAAGAACGGGATTTAGGAATTTAGGCAGTTTTAAGATATTGGTACAAGCATCTTGTTTGACACATTCTTTGAAGATTCGAGAAAGTGGTACTGGAAACAGGGCATATTGTCTTTGCCCTCTAGGTGGATGATTGGGTTTGAGATTCGATAGGTTTTGGTAATTGAAAGGGATTGGGGTTGGTGGTAGAGGTTTATAGGGAGCTCAATATGGGTAGGGAACGGAATTATTCGTCGCTACTTTTACCGAAAGTGTACGAGTCAAGTTTTAATAGAATAGTGATGAGTGGGGTTGTTGCATCCACAGGGATTGGGTTAAATTGTCGTTAAGTACCGCGATTACATAACTAAACTTTATCTAGGCGATAGAATTTTTAGGGTTTTTGTTATAAGATAAACTAAACTAAAATTATAACTAATTAAACTACAATACTAATAATGAAATTTATGGGAATATATTATCTAGGGATTAACTTCATTCACTTAAACATGTTTGAATTAATCTAGTTTACATTAACGGTATTCAAACTCTCCGATAATCTAGGTATCAAAAACTCACTCATTACCTCTCCTGAGTGTAAAGTGAATGAATATACGACTCATGTCAACACTGATATCCCTATCTAGTGTCTAAACAATCACATGAGTCTCGCACCAACCTCACGGATTGCACACTTTCTAATAATCTCCTGATTCATTAGATCATCGCATTATGTTTAAACCCTAGTCCGAATCCGGGGTTACCTCTCCCGAGTGTCAAACCCCGTATTTTCAAACCAACCACAATATCATAACAAGCATATAATGGATGTAATAAAATGGCAAACACAATCGAATGCAAATGAACAACCGTTAACGAAACAACGATTCAAGCAAACATAGTTTTCATGAACTAATTCAATCCCTAGACAATAGATACTTAGCTACTCATGATCATAACCTCATATTCAACGTTACATGAGAATAATATCATCATACAATCTACAAAGTTGAAGAACAAAGAAAGAAACAAAAAATGGAAAGCAAATCTGTGAAGTGAATGGTTCCACTTCCACAAAATTGGCTTCAAGAATGTTTCCTCTTCTCCTTTTGATGATCTATCCTTTTGGTTCTCGATCTTGAGCTCCCAAATATCTCCAAAAGAGTTCCCCAAAACATGCATAGGGCGTTGGTATTGAGGGGATATCAAGACAAATCCAAAATATCACAAAATTATCCTAAAATATCTTTATCAGGTGGTGCCAGGTCGCTGCAGCAATGGGGGGCGGTGTTGTAGTGATCAAAGGGTTGTAACATACTGCCGGATCACCACTGCAGTGCTCAAAAGCGTCACTGCAGCGATGGAAATGGGCATGCTGCAGCGATGGAAATGGGCATGCTGACAGCAGGTTCTTCTTTTGGCCGTAACATTCTCGTTCGAACTCCGATTGAGGTGATTCAAACACCTATGGAAAGTTAAGATATAGATAGACAACTTCCATGTTTTGAGATTTTCCAAAATTGGATTGAATCATTGTCTAAAAGGGTCTTTAAGTTACTGTACCTGAACCGGATTTTCATATTTTCATCTATTTATTCAAAAACCTATAAAACAATACAAACACACATTAAACTAACAAAAATGCTTGAAAACACACAAATATTTGAATTTAAAAGTATTTGATTTGTTGGTAAATAAACTACTAATCAAATACCCTTAAACTCAAACGTTTGCTTGTCCTCAAGCAAAAACACATAAACAAGAAAATAAACTAGCACAACGAATTTACAAACTTAAATACTAAAAGCGACAAACACAGACGAACTAAAAACAACAACGTGTGAGTTTTGGAGTTCAACTAATTGATCAAAAAGTTATCCCTCAACGGCACCCAATCATATCGAGTTCAAGAATAAAACCGCACCATGTGGTGTTCTAGAATTTCAACATTCAATAACGGTAAACGCCATTCTAGATCAATTCCAAGTGTGCGTGTGAAAACTCAAATATACAACATCCAAAGACCAGATTAGATTATTCACCAACAAATATCGTGACTTAGACCATAAAGGATTAGGATATCCATATGTTAGATTGGGTTCTACTCTCTACTAATGTAGGCTTGGAAGTTCAAGAAGATTAAAAGGACTTGGTTCGATTTTTGACAATTGGCCAGAAGTATATCAGCAATCTAAAATAGGTAAATGTTATTTGATCAACGATACCCAAGGCACTACGCTTGGCGCTCAATCACACTCGTACCCACAAAGATCAATTCGAAATAACCCTGAACTAACATTTTAGAACTTTGCACTCACATATAAAAAGAAACAAAAATAGAACTACATTTACATATGTTTTTTATTTTTTACGACCACACCCCCAAACTTATTTGATTTGTACAATTTCACGGGTGAGAAAAAACGATAGAAAAATGACAAGTGAGTACTTGAATAACTAACCAATCAAAAGTTTGCCCAAAACCCAATCGCTTACTTCAAGTAGTATTTACAAATGCTCACTTGATTTTGACTCAAATTGTGCCTTAGGTTTAGCGACAGAGGTTTGGAAAAAAGTTTTATTGGCCAGGGTATTTGTTATGTGTTCAGAATTGAAACGGCTAAAAGTTTTTGACAAGTTAACGGGGGATAAAACTTATAACATGGTAGGCTTTAATGGCTCAAGCGATCAAATTGATTGCCTGAATCATATCTCCTGAACTACCTCGCCTAGGATTTTACCTCAAGTTTCCCCCAATCAGGTTCTAGAATCCCTAAAATTGTTATGAACTTGCTACTGAATAGTTGGCGTCAAATCAATTGAATAGCTATACATTGAGTATACGTGCTCGTGCAAATTAGGATCTACAATAACTTTTACCAAAACAAAATATCAAGCACACAGAACACACATGCATGGGCATTACCCCTGACCTCGATAAACAACTAAGGGATAATATTATCATCGAGTAATGACCCAAAAGAACTACAAAACTCAACACATAAAAACAACAACTATCAACATACTTTTACTGCACAAACATGTATGCAAACAATTTAACTTAAACTAACACAACAATTAAATTTAAACTATACAACCAACAAAAAGATAATATACTAGAAAGTATACAAAACATCAACACCCCCAAACTCGGAATGGGAAGTGTCCACAGTGACCCAACATCCAACTCAACAAATAACATGTATTATAGTGACGAATGGGGTTTTGAACATGTACCTGGGAGGCGAGACAATCTCGCCTCCGAGTGTAGTCGGTTGTGATGGATTGATTTATTTTGAAACTTGGGTTGCCTCCCAATAAGCGCTTGGTTTAATGTCCTCGGCTTGACACGGATAAGGGCTCGTCAAAGAGTGGCTTCTGTCCATAGTGTGTGTCATACAACACAACATACGGGTCTTGATTTAGAATTTTCTCAAGCTTGGTGATATTTGGCATTGATTGGTCATGCTTTTAATGTGACTCAACTCTGGCTCTTGTGCTAGGTGGGCTTGAATGAATAGTGCTGGAAATTGGGGAGGACAAGTGAGCCACATCAGATCCTCGTAAATGTGATCGTCTTGGATTGGTGATGGCATCAAGTTCCTCCCGCTCATATCCAGTTCCTCCTGGTGGCTTTCATATATGGATGTGACTTGTGTATCTCTCAGTGCCACTACTTTTGACTCAGCCTCAATAAAGCAAATAAGCTGACCGATTTGAGTCTTAAGAGACTTTATGGTCACATCAATTTCAGCCCAGATCGTCTTAATATTGTCAAGACGATCCTCATGCTTATTGAGACGATCATTCGTTTCCCTCCAGAAAGCATGAGTCTCCCCCATAAATTCAGCGAACATGGTTTCCAAGGTGGGAAAAGACTCCAAATGTTGGTCCGGGGTGTCAATCCATGGCGTCGAAATGGTAAAACTATCCCCCAAGCGTTGGTAGCTTGTTGAATAATTCCAACTCTAAAAATCAAACTCCGCCATGTCTTCCAACAACCAATAGGCTTTATTCGTGGTTAGTTGGTCGAAAGAGGTGGTACCATTTTCTCTTTCAACCTAAGTTCTTGTTGTGGCTAGTAACCCATTAAGGAAGTTCAGTAGTTGACACTCCCTCGGGAAACCATAATTTGGAAACTGAATGAGCAACTCCTTGTATCTATCCTAAGCACAATAAAATGGCTCATAATCTCATTGAAATAAATACAATAGCACTTATTGATCTAAACTCTTCAAGCACCTCGCAAGATAAACAAAACTACAAACAAAATTTAAAAATAAAATAAATGCCTAAATTAAAATCAAGTCACTTACTCATAATATCAATAACAACGCAAAAACTAATCCTTGACAACGACGCCAAAAACTTGGTAGTGGAATTATTCGTCGCTACTTTTACCGTAAGTGTACGGGTCAAGTTTTAATAGAATAGTGATGAGTAGGGTTGTTGTATCCACAAGGATTGAATTAAATTGTTGTTAAGTACTGTAATTATCCTAACCGAACTTTATTTAGGCGATAGAATTTTTAGGGTTTTTGTTATAAGATAAACTAAACTAAAATTATAACTAATTAAACTACAATACTAATAATGACATTTATGGGAATAGATTATCTGGGGATTAAATTCGTTCACTTAAACGTGTTTGAATTAGTCTAGTTTACATTGACATTATTCAAACTATCTGACAATCTAGGTATCAAAAACTCACTCACTGCCTCTCCTAAGTGTAAATTGAATGAATATGAGACTTGTGTTAACACCGATATCCCTATCTAGCATATAAACGATCACATGAGTCTCGTACCAACCTCACGGATTGCACACTTTCTAATAATCTCCTGATTCATTAGATCGTCGCGTTATGTTTAAACCCTAGTCCGAATCTGGGGTTACCTATCTCGAGTGTCAAACCCCATATTCTCAAACCAACCACAATATCATAACAATCATATAATATATGTAATAAAACAACAAACACAATCGAATGAAAATGAACAACCGTTAACGAAACAACGATTCAAACAAACATAGTTTTCATGAACTAACTCAATCCCTAAACAATAGATACTTAGCTACTTATGATCATAACCACATATTCAGCATTAAATGAGAATAATATCATCATAAAATCTATAAAGTTGAAGAACAAAGAGAGAAACAAAGAATGGAAAGCAAATCTATGAAGTGAATGGTTCCACTTCCGCGAAATTGGCTTCAAGAATGTTTCCTCTTTTCCTTTTGATGATATATCCTCTTGGTTCTTGATCTTGAGCTCCCAAATATATCCAAAATGTTTCCCTAAAACATGCATAGGGTGTTGGGAATGAGGTAATATCAAGACAAATCCAAAATATTAGAAAAATATCCCAAAATATCTTTGTCAAGTGGTGTTGGGTCGCTGTAGCGATGGGGGCCGACACTGTAGCGATCAAAGGGAAGTAACTTAATGCTGAATCATTGCTAAAGTGCTCAAAATCACTGCTGCAGCTTCGGCATCACTGCAGTAATGGAAATGGGTGCTGCAACGATGTCAAGGCAGTGCCGACACTAGGTTCTTAGTTTGGCCGTAACTTTCTTGTCTGAACTCCAATTTGGGTGATTCAAAAACTTATTGAAATATAAGACATATATATACAACTTCTATGTTTTGAGAGTTTTGCAAATAGGGTTTAATCATTGTCAAAAAGGGCCTTCAAATTACTAAACCTGAACCAGATTTGCATATTTTCACCCACTTATTCAAAAACTTATAAAACAATACATACACACATTAAACTAAAAAAAATGCTTGAAAATACACAAATATTTTAATTTAAAAGTACTTTATTTATTGATAAATAAACCACTCATCAGGGTTGTATATCAGTGCTTGGAATAGTGCAAACAAAGATGGCCCTTAGATTGGAGGAACCTGACCTTGGTATCTTGGGATATTTAGCTACTTATAATTGTACTGAGGTCATACATTCTACTGGTTTCTCTAACCTTGGGTGACTATTGCTTCTTTAGGAGCCTTCATTTCGGATGTGCTAATCTCTTGGTCTCATGATCAATCGGCTTTTGTATTCTACCCATCCTAAAACTTTCTTCTACATACTCACCTTAGAGGATTACATTAGAGAACGGGCCATTCAGTGTGTTTATCAGAGGTTTGTAGTAATGATAAGACTAGGTCCGGATGAACATTTGGACCATTACAACCTCCTTCATAGGCAGTAATACTTGTGCAGCTCTGTCCCTACAATGGACAATGTACTCTTAGAAGCTCTCCTCATTTTTTCGAGCCACTATATGGAAAGAGATTTTATCGGGTGAGATCTCCTGATTGTTTCCATATTGGTCACATAATACCTTAACTATGTCAAAGAACGTCTTTACCTTCTCTTTCTCTATAATTACATACCAACAAGCGGTTGGTCTATCTAATGATTGTTGGAAGAGCTAGACAGTACTTCATTATCGATATAAGTGCCCACTTTGTTCTTATATCTCTGGATATGCTAATCTGGGCATCCCAACCCGTCATACTTTGTGAATACGGGTAAGATGAAGTTATCCTAGAATTTTACCTAACGTACTGATGACAGACCAATGTACCGAGCATTAATCCCTGATTCTCCTTTCATTAATTCCTAGAGTTCTTTTTCCATCTGTTGTAACTTTTCGATTAGTAGGAAGGTCTTTTTGGATTGTTCTTCTACATTTTTTTTCAAAGCAGTCGGTTGTCTTTGGGATGACTGGGCTAGAAGTCGTCTTAGTTGAGAGCGAGCTTGGATTCAGGTTAACCACAGTCGGAGTGACTTGTGGTGGTAGTCCATGAGGGATAGATTCTCCATGACCAAACTAGGGCCTCAAGAACTGGAAGGTTTATGGATAGTTATTGGCTCTATTGCATCCGGAGTTTGGACTGAGGCTACAAGGTTTTGCTAAGATCAACGGAGTTGTTACAAGATTTCTATCATCAGACCAACGGATTCTTTCAACGAAACCATGTCCTCTCTTAGTTGGGATACCCCCATGGGTTCATGCGATCTCTCCTTGATGTCTTCTATTTGGATTAGATGTCGTGCTTGGGCATGAGTGCGAACTAGTGAACGTGGGACGGGAGTCTTTCTGCGTGGAGCAATTTTTCTTATATGGAAAAAATGATGTTAATATCATGATTTAAAAAAATCATTTGGGATTGATCATGACTTAGTTGGAATGATATTTTTCGTTTTTCCTAAATTTTATAAATTACAACCATATCAAATTTTGACAAGACCACCCCACAAACGAGGTGTCCTTTTTTGAATTTAAAGACTCGATGACACTTTTCTTTTGGATTAATAAAAATCTTGTCTCAATTCTTTGTCACTATCAACCATAAACTAAAAAAAAGCTTGAATCTGAACAAAACAAAATCGTTGAGTCTACTAAAGCATTGTATAGTCAAAACAAGGATTTACATTAACCCCTTTATAGCATGTTGTATAGTCACATTTGGAAAAAAATTGACTTTGAACAAGCATATGAAATATGGGAAAAATAAAGAAATTCTTATGTTTGGTTGTTTCGTTCTTTACTAGTCTTTGGGATTTATTTTATATGGTTTCAGGGCAATAGATATATGAACAGAATGTACACAAAGTAAAAATGTCTCTCTCCAAAATAGAGTCTTAATGCAAAAAGAGTTTTGGGTATTAATCGATCTTGGGTTTACTGCAAGGGCTTCACAACTTTTCTTATAACACATGCTAGAAAGGTTCAGTTCCCCGATCTTCAAACCTCCAACGTCTTGAAGGAACATCCATCGTTGGTTGGTGATACGAGCGAGGCGAGGTTCGAAACTAGTCCCAGTGTATAAACTGCACGACCTAACTCCTATTGACTTCTCTTTTTAATCTACAAGGTTTCGAGACCAAACCAGGCAGGAGGACTGCTCAACTTAGCCCCTACTATAATGTTGTGAAATGCAAAGTATGTTCGGTGCTCATGCCTTGGAGAGAGCTTACGAAAAACAAAATGCAGTAATATAAAGACAATAAATAAATTAGGGAAATTAAAGAAAGTAAATGTAGGAAATTTAAAGTACGGGAAGTAAAAGCAAGAAATAAAGTAGGAAAAATACAGGAAATAAAGCAATAAACAAACACACTCACATACCCTTATGCATGCTAAATCGAGTGAAAGAAAAAGAATATGCACAAAAATAATTTTGATTTGAAGATTGATTTAAAACTCCGACTATGCTTGACCTTAAACTCTAACTATGCTTGACCATCTAAAAGTACCAAATGGAGTCCCTAGTTAATGAACCCCGGATTTTGAAAATGAGAGAAGATGAAGACGCAATTTGGTCTCCTCTATCTCAAATCCATTATTTTTGGAAAAATAGTTTTAGAGTTTTTTTTAGGTGCTGGTTTTGAAAATCATTTCATTGGGATGAATTTTATTTGCATCACCTAGAATTGAGTTAATGGTGTGTCAAGTCATCAAAATTTTTGGAAAGTCATTTTTTTTATGTGGCCCAAGTTTTGACTTGAAAAAACATATGGTCTTAAGTGGAGAAATCTTTAAAGTCCAGGGTCTGTTATACTCAAGGAAGATATTAGGAAACCCAAGATACCCTTCCAAAGACGATATCTAAGTTTAAATAAATCTTCTAATCCAATCAAGTCCAAGTAATTTTTTGTTTAAGGAAAAACGAAAGATAATATATTTAGAAATAATGAAATGTATATATATTTTGCCAGTACAACCTTAACTACAAAAATGAGAAATGTTTCTAGAAAGGGCCACTCTTAAACCACCATTTAAAGCTTCCTCGCGTTCGGGAAACCTAAAATAGGGTATAGGGGACCCTTTCTTATTTAGTCTTTTAGTTAGAAGGGGCTCGACTTAGATTATATATGTTGTGTCAGTCCGACGACTCGACTTAAATTATATGTATAGGGCTAGTCTAAGGACTCGACTTAAATTATATAGTATCAGTCGAGGGACTTCACTAAAAAAAGAAAAATATGTAGAAAACTTAAAGTGAGAAAAGGTACAGAACATGAAAGTAAATTACAAAAAAGTAAAGCGCGACGCAGAGCAGAAAAGTAAATGACAGGAAAGTAAAAGCATGGAAAGGCGCAGAGCATGAAAGTAAATAATGGAAAAGTAAATAGCAAGAAAATAAAGTTTTTTTTTTTTATTTGTGTTTGCTTGGAACTTTTCTTAGGTTTTTTGTCATTTTTTACTTAACAAGCAAAAAAAATGGTGTGAGGGTGATAGGGAAAGCTTACCTTTTTAGGGAGGATGTCATTCCCTTAGTGTTTCCACCTCCTTCTTGTTCTTCTTTCTCCATCTTATTCTTCTTTTGTTTTTCTTTTCTTCGTTTGTTTTTAACCACTTTTTGTGAGGGTTTTGGAAAGATTCTTTTAGAGATTTTTGGAGAGCTTTTGAATGCTTTTAGAAAGGGAGTAGTGCTTAGAATATAGCAAACCCAAGAGAGTATTTTGATATTAGAGAGAGAGAGTGGGTGATCAAGATGTAAGTTCGGGAATGAAAAAGATCCACGATTTATACTACTAGGAATCTGCACATTCAGGAATGTGCAAGCCATCCAAGGGGCATTAAATACTATTGATCCTAAGATTTTGATAAACAATTAAGTGTTGATATTTTGATGGAACTAATGATTTGTTAAGTGTTTCAGTTAATTAAGTTCTAGTAATGAAGATGCGATGACAAATTATGAATGGATGTTAAATGATAATGTCAAAGATGATGAAGAATTAAGAGTTTGAAGAAATTAGGGTAAACAACTCAGATGAATTTCAACTCTTAATATCCCAATTAGGAACACACATGGCACAAAAAGTTTTTATTGTTTATGTGTGTTTTGATAAGATGAAATTATTTGCTCCAATGTGTATTTGGAAAGAAATATTTAAAATTGACTAAAATAGAATTTAAGAAGTTAGTGGAGCTTATTTAGAAAAGAAAATGGTTAAAGGGGTGATAACGTAAATAATAATAAGTTAAAAACGAGTTTAGAAAAGAGATCCAGCATGCATAAGTCGACTGGTAAGTCAACTGGACAAAACAGTATAAACTCTCTGTATTTAGCTGTCGACAGGTAGGTCGACCGGTAAATAGAAGATGAACTCTCTATATCTCTAAGTCGATAGGTAGGTCGACCAGTAAAGGTAAATCGAACTCTCTGAATCTCCAAGTCGACAGATAGGTCGACCGATGAACGCAACAGCTTTGGCTTGGCTACTTCCTGAATCTAGCAGTCAACTGACTGGTCGACTGAGGGCGCTATTTCAGGATAATGAGGATTCCGAATTCATATCTAAAAGTAGTCGTTTTTTGTTCGGATTTGTGAGAGATTTAAGGGATCTTATGATATTTAAGATAGGTTTCACCTATTAATTAGATCCTATTAAGTTGGTTCATTAAATTTTAATGTTTCTCAATTTGGTACATAAAATTGTTTCTATTCTATTTAATTGAGATTGAGAAATATTTGGGGGACTTAATTAAGAGATTTAAAAGTCATTTATTAAGTGAATCGAACTAAAATAAAGTCATAATGAAATACGGGGTCTAAGAGAGCATTTAAGTGTCGTGATACATGGGAACTAGCCGTTAGAGAGTTGATTTATATCCCACATATATAGACCTGCATTTTTCATATATCATTAAGCAGTAAAATCAACCGAAGTGAGCTTAAAGAGATAAGATCATATTGTGTTGTTCTAAGAGTTATCTTTTTGAGATATTGTGTGAGTTATTCTAAGAGGCAATCTTGAGAATCAATTGCTATTAATCTTTGCTGCTACCAGATCTGAAGTAACATTGCACTATTTATTTTTTCTGTGGATTCCGAGTAAGATCTTTCTAATTATTTTCTATTTGTGCATTGCTTGTTTAAATTTGGAAATTGATCTTTAGAAATTGTTGTTGATTATTTGTTGAAGAAAATATTTTATAAATAATTTTTTGAATCTGATTACGTGCTCAATTATTTGCTACCCATATTTTATTTAAAATCAAATTTTCAATCTCACACTTTTCTATCACTAGATTTGGGATATTAATCGAATTTTAATTTATCTGGGGTGGTAGAAGCTCCGAGTGTAATAATTTGCTTATCAATTTGTATTGGTGAGTAGTGTGACAGATTAAATACTGTTGGGGGTATTTAATAAAAGGGTAGCCAATTTTCAGTCTCTTCCTGTAAAGAGATTGATGTAGTAATTCTTCCTAGATAGATTTGGTTTTGAGTGAATTTTGTAAAGGTTCTATCCTTACCTGGAAAAATGATAGTTGGAGTGTTTTTGCGAGGTTTTTATTCTTGAGCCTAAGGTATAAAAAGAATTAGGTTGTGATTCTCCCTGTAATACAATTAGGTTATTTTTTAGCCTGTAAAAAGTAGAGGTATTCCTAAGCCTGTGAAAATGAATTTGTAAAGGTTGATTCTGAGCCTGTGAAAATAATAATTGTGAGGGTTTGGTTCCTACCTGTAAAGGAATCTTGAGTTTAGTGGGTACGAATCTCTGTGGGGCCTCGGAAGACTGGATTAGCTAAGAGTAGCTTGGTGAATTAGGATATACTGGTGTGTATTGCATTACTTATTTCTTTGATTTTATCTTATATTGTTTGGGTGTTCACCTAGAGTTTATTACACTTATCCGCTGCTATAAAGATAATAATTATTTTTAGGATAAAATTAATTGTTTGATTTTTGAAGTGTTATTATTTTTCTGATAATTTTTTAATTACCTAATTCACTCTACCTCTTGGGTATTCCACTGGGCCAACAAATACCCTTATTGATGGGGGACTACCATTTCTATTACATAAAGCTTACATTTTAGCTCCCTTACTTTTGGTATGGCCTGTAGAATTTTTGTTTTTCACAAAATCAAGTCAACCAGTTATGGTAATTGTATTAGGAAGCTCAGTTTTGGCTATCTCCTCTCCCAAGAAGCATATGATGCTTTGTTTTATTTCTAGGAAGTGTGTGCGTAGCAATTTGTATGTTTCAGGCACTTTTTTTCCCCAATTAAAGGCTTTATTTTTTTCTTGACATTGAAAGTTTAAAAATAAAATTAAACTATCCCAAATATTATTTAAATGTTCAATTTCAAAAAAAAAAATATTTTTGGTTGTCAATTTGACGAAATCGGCGAAAACGAAAGTTTTTCTGGTCAAAACAGAAAGTAAGTATATTTGGTGAAATTTATTCAAATTAAAGGATAAAAACTGAAATTAAACATTTTAAAAGTGATATCTATAGGAGAACCTTTAAAATCCTTTTCACAGGTACAAGATTAACCTAATTCTTTTCTAGGCTCAGAATCAAACTTTTATAATCTTTTTACCAGGCTGAGGACTAACCCAGTCCTTTTGCAGGCTAAGAATTAAATCTATATTTTTTCCAAGTTAAAGACAAACCCTATCTTTTCTTTAGGCTGAAGACTAACCTCGATTCAACAAGGTTCCTTTATGACTAATTCACTCTCACTTAGACCAAGTATGTTTAGGTTTAAGCTAAAGCTCATAAATACAAAAATATAATAGTTTATTCTCACAAAAGATTCTACCACATTAATTCAAACCTAAAATCAATTAATGTCCCAATAGGCTTGTGATAGAAACGTATGAGAAAATAAATATGATTTTATCATGATTAAAACACATAGATTATAGATATCAGATTTACAGAAAAAAAAAATTATTTTAAGGGTTTTCAATATATTCTATCAAAAATAATTTTCAATCAAAAAGATGACAAGCTCAAATTCTCAAGATATATAAAACAAGAATAGCACATTAATTTGAGTACAAAAAAATAATCAGAGAGATCTCATCAGGATTTCCTTAAGAAAAATGTATAATAACAATATAGTATCAAACCTAGAGTTTTCACAAAAATAGCTTCGATCAAGAATTTTTTCAAAATTTTCTCTCAAAAATATATTTCAGAAAAATATATGCTCTCTTTCAAACAATATGATTTGATCTTTGATTCTTTATAATTTCAAATGAATTTTTTAGGATTGTATGAATAAATTTTAATCATAGCCTATAACGACTAGTTTTCAAAAGATATATAAAAAATACCACATATAGACCCCATATATAAAACATATTTATAATGGCTATATTAGGCCAAAAACATAACTTTAAAAACACTCAATATAGTCCCAAATAATTTGATCTAAGTCAATCAAAGAGTAGAAATAAATGTATTAGAAAGATTACAAAATTAGAAAATATAAGGACTAAATTATAAGGTTAGATAAAATCATATATATCTCTCCTGTATATTTGACCCTAAATATTTTCCACCAAAATTCATCCAAAATAATAGTGGTCAAGCTCAAATCAATTTAAAATTCGAATGTTTAATTATAGAAATTTCAAAGATATCCTAAAACGGCTAATTTTCAAAAGGTATTCTAAAAAATTACTCTTTCAGACCTCTTATTTTAATAGAGCTTACAATAGCTAGTTGGACTATAAATTAGCCTTTAAAAATATTTAAATTGGTTGCCAAAAATATTTTTATTTAAAACAGAAAAGGATAAAAAAAAGTTTTCCCAGTATAAATCACATAATCCGAGAATATGTGTACTAAATATTAAGATCTTCAAAATATATGATATATTTTTGAAAAATAACTTAGCTTCTAATAAAATTTAATTTTCAAACTTTTAAAAGCTTAAAAAGTGGCTGGAAGATCTTTAAAAATTGTTCTGGTCAAAGTTTTGAAAACTATCACGTCGGTCGACCATTTACTCTATCGGTCAACCGGTTGACCTTTAACGTCTAGATTTCTAGCCATTGAACATTGATCGGTCAATTGGGTAATTGAATGTTTTAACCACTGAATCAATCGTTTAACCAGTCATTCAATCGATTATCCTAAAACCCCCAAAACACAAATCTTGAATCATTCAATTGATCGGTTCATCTTGTAGTCGACCATTCAGGCCAAAATTCTAGTTTTTTCTTATTTTTCAAATAAATATTAATCGATATATTGGTAAACTTATTTGGACACTTAAATTTATCAAAAAATATTTCAAATCATATTCAAGCATCGTGTTTGATCCTAATCGGGTTGTATTTAGAGTTCAAGAAGAGTGGAGTTGTTTTACCTAGAAACACAAAAAATCTTCAATCCAAAAAAATCTTCTTGCTCAAAAATATTTAATGTCTTCATTTCAATGCGGTGTAATCAGCTTCGATGTCTGTAGTGTAGTTGAAATCGAATTTTAAACATACATTTGTAGTTGAAGTTGAGTTTTCTAAATTTACCTCCTATATCACTCCTCATATTCTTAATGATAAACTCATTTTCATTTAGCTCTTGCTTGTAAAATTTGATGAATTCACATATACCATCATTTTTCTTAGCCAAAAATATAATCCATATAAACCAAGAGAAGTCGTCTACAAGCATGAACACATAATGTTTCCTACCCAAATCGTCAAGAGACCAAATAAATGTAAGTATAGGAGTTCTAATGGTATAGATGTGGGAGTATACAATTTATAATGAAATGATGATCTAGACTGTTTCCCTAACTGGAATGCATCACAAATCTTATCTCTAATGAGTTTCATATCAGGAAAACCTTGAACTCACTTATTCTTAGGGATATTAGTAATTAAGTCCGTACTAGTATGACCTAAGCGTCTATGCCAAAACCAACTACATTCGGAAAGTGTGCTTGAACATGTAAGGTTTTGAGATGCAATATCGTTAAATGAGCATGTGTATAGGTGTTGATCCTAGATGTTTTGATGAACCAATTAATGTTGATGTTTTGAGGAACTAATTCATTTATTGAGTATTTTAGATTTTAGTTCCTATGCTTCAATAAGAAAATAATTTAAAGAGAAATGATAAAAATCAAGATGATTTTTAAAATTCAACTACAATACTTTATTAAAATTTAAATGTCTATAAAACAAAATCCCAAAAAATAAGAAGTTTAATCAATTTTGAGTCCGCAACTTAATTTAAATTAATATGGTGTAGTTTATTTCAACTATAACATGTTATATTTCAACTATCCTGTAGGCTCAAAGGTCTACCCAAGAAAGGGTGAATTGGGCAGTTTTAAAATTTTAATCAAATTAATTAAACCTAGTCAATTTTAATATGATTGACTACGGAAGTATTTATACCAAGCACACACAAACATATAAGTATAAAGACAAGTGAAACCAGATATTTATACTAGTTTGGCTAGCTACAAAACGCTTAGTTCTTGTAGGAAATTCAATCTACTAAACCCTTATAACCCTCTCACCAAGTGAGAATCAAACCCTTACACTCCCAATTGAGTAAATTCCCTTAATACTCAATCACACTCTCACCCAAACTAGTTACACTTAAATTTAAGCTCCAACATCACACAAATACAAAAAAAAAAAAAAAAAAAAAAAATCTTTATTTTCTCACAAAGAGCTTCTACTAACACCCATAAAGATAAACTCAATTGATAGTCCGAACGAGCTGATAAAAGTGTTCACGATTCAATATATATTCAATTCTTTTTTTTTTAAACAAAATTCGAGAAAAAATTTACTCCTTTTCAAGATACATAAAGGCTGCTAATAAATAAAGCAAAGAAAACCAGAAGTTCTTAATGATGACAAAAACAAAAACAATACAACCAAAACTAAATTCAAGAAAAGACAAGATATATGAAGAATTTGGTTTAATACTCCTCGTCAATGATTTTGGTGCCCAAACCCCTGAGTCCCTCGTGTGGAATTTTAGTAACATTGACGAGAAAGTAGAGCTCCTCCTTGGTGTCTTCATCATCGTTTCACTTGTAGGCAATTCGGACACGAACCCTTCTCGGGACACTACAAATTCAATGGCTCCAGACATGCTTGTTAATCTTCACGTCGATTCTGACATTTGTTGTTCCCATTGTCTTTTGGGCGAAACCTCCTGATCTCCTTTATGGAATTTGGAGCCTTTTTATTGAATATGCATCCGTGCAAACACTTGTGGAGATTTATGGTATACTCTCTGGTGATGACCTCTTCTTCAGTCCCTTGCTACCTTTCTCCATTGTTTTTGTAGCTCTTTGGCTCTCGCTCTCACTTTGCAAACCCTAGAGCAATACATATACAATTGAATATTCGTGTTTGTATAAATATAGATTTAATCGCAATTGAGTACATAATCACATACAACGGATAGTTCAAACACTATTTCAAATATCTCTCCAAAATGTTATTTGTAATTTAAAAAATACAGGATTTAATATAGCCAAATAAGAGATACATATAACGGCTAGTTTAGGTCCAAGATCCCAAAATCTCCCAAAATCTCTTACTAGTTAATCCAAGCTCCAATAGCTATATTAATAATGAATTTAGCTCATATAATGTCTAGATTCATTCCAAAAACTTTCAAAGATTTAGCCAAAATAATAGGATAAAATATTTTATTGAAAAGACTATGAAATCGAAATGTTTGAGGGCCAAAATGCATTTTTTATAAAGCCCATGATTTCAAATATGAAAAATATTTTTAAATAATCAAAATCAATTTAGACCATTTATAGAATGATTTAAAAATATTGATCATAAAAATCGAGTTGAAAAGATCTTTTAAAAACATTCAAAAAGCTTAAAAAATAAACACAAATCAATTGATTATTTTGAATTCAATTGACCGTTTGAATATCCTTGACATGCCTTTTGGGCCTAAATCAATCGCTCTTTCCCTTTGGTCAGTCGACTGTTTGACAATCTTCTAGGAACCTATAATAATCAATCAACCGTTTACCAAGACTAATCGACTGTTTTGTTCTATTTTATCAAATCGCTAGTCCCTGAATCTAGCAGTCGACTGTTTTCAATCCAGTCGACACATTTCATCTCGAATTTCAAGTTTCTAAAATACGGTTACAATTAGTTGACTGAATTTTTAGGTTAGTCGAATGATTCTAACTATCTTAGGCTTTTTATCACATTTTAAAACACATTCTCAAGTATTACTAAACACATAATCACACACATAAATGTATATAAAATAAATTTGATGTGTAGTGAGTGATCCTAGTCAGGTTATCAAAAATTTAGCAATTTAAGTGTTGTTTTACCTTAATAATACAAAAAATATTTTGCTTCAAAATTATCTTCATGTCTCTGATTGCAATTCTCTTGATCACTCATATTCATTTTGATTGTTTCTTATTTCATCAACTCATTATCTTGGTCCATCATTGATCCTAAATAATATAGTGTAAACATATCTCAAGTATAATATTAGTCCAAACAAACATCCAAGTTAATTGAATCAACAAAGCCATCAAAATAGGACTTGAATCCTTTAGCGCTAACAATATTTTCATTTTTTATGATAACAATTAACTTGATATTTTCTTATTAAAAATGTAAACCACACTCCCATGAATATGAGGTCAGGTTTTTTTAATCAATTAAATACATAATTAGAAATGTTTTTAGGTACCAAGCAGTTGAGGTTTGAATGTATCAACAAATCCAGCATGAATACATAATGAATATTGAAAAGTGACAATGCATGATGACATTTAAAACTAGATAAAATTTGATAGAAAATATCATATTCTCTCTCCCTTTGTCATCTCAAAAAGTAGGGAGAGAATTTTAAAATTTTGGAATTTTGGATTATTCCAAATCACGCAAATTATCTCATATTTTTAGAAAAAATTATAAAGGATTGTTTCATGCATCTAGTTTATCTTCACATAGTTGGTAAATCCTATTCAATTAATTCTTCTTTAAGATCATTTGAGATTGAGATGGAGAATAAGACATCAACTCAAATAATTAAACACTACTTGTCTTGATTCCAATTAATAATAAAAATATTCAAAACCATCAAATAATAAAATTCATCCAAATCCTAAATTAATTATTACAAACATTAACAATATCCATCAGCGAATTAAGTTTAAATACATAATAACTAGAATAGACCAGGAGGGGGTAGTAAGACTTAGAAGGCTGCTACAGGTAGTATGGGTTGAACTGTTGCATCATCCAATGCATCTGCTCTATTAAGGTCGACATCATTCCCATATGAATGGTCAAGTTGTCAAGGCGCTCTCTACAATTTTGGTATATTGTTGGAAGTTATCAAATTCCTCTTGGAGTTGATCAAATCTCTGGAAAACTCAATCCTCAAACCTCATTCCTCTTTCAATCTCACCCATATCCACGTCCTCATCTTCTGCTCCTCCTCCCTTTTGAACCCAATGATTCTCAACACACTAGTAACCCATCAATGTGATGGTAGTAGTGTTCAGAATGATATTGTTATAGACGAGACATGAAGCACAATCTTTATGTAGGAAAACCTAAGTATTATAGAAGGTGGCACACAATATCTCCATAAGGTAACACGCGTGATGAGGCATTAAGCTGATATCGTATGTATTCTACTAAGAATGTGTGGATATCGATATTTGTGTCATGGATGATGGAGTGAATAAGGAAGGTGTCAAAAATCAATCATAATGGCGCAAAAACCACCATGATGAGCGAGAGAGTAAGCAGTGATAGAATGGTAGATGTGATGAATTAGATTAAGATTTTTAGTCTTGGCATCTACGACCCCTAAATCAATTCTAGCATGTTGAAGGCCAAAATTCTACATAAGCCATTGGCTACTATTTTGTGGAAAAACAATGCCTTTGGGTATGCACAAGAGAATAAAAAGATCGTCTTATTTAAACTCAATATTAACCCCATTGACATAGGAATAGATAGTGCCCTCTGTCCTATAGAAATTACTGTATAACATATTAGCTCAATGATTATAATAGTCTTTGTTATTGGTAAAAAAAAAAAAAATACATCCCATTCTACATGGAACTTTTTTGACAATATATCAATTCCCTTAGACTTAAACTCTCAAAATCTATTGGTCTACTACACACAACCCTTCGTTTGCAAGTCCACCTCAAACCTCTTTTGATTTTCCTTATTAAAAATCTATAGTTATCAAAATTAGGCCACATAACTTTTTGCCCTTATCTTTAGAGCTGTGACCCATTTTCTTTTAAACGATTTCTTTGAGAACTATTTTAAGAAATTTTTTGAAAAGAACACAAACAAGACAAATAAAATAATGATGTAGGTACAGACACACCCAGGACACAATTAAAAAGGACAATGTAAATTTCAAAGACAAGAAGTGAATCAACAAGAACCTTACCTAAGAGGAAAAAATCACGAAATCAACAAATGTCTTCAAAGAATGAACTATTTGCCCAAAATAACACTTACATTGACAACAGTGTGTTAGATCTAGCACTTTATAGTCAAAATTTGGAAGATTAATTTATTTTGAATGAAGAGGAAGGGTTTTAGAAAGAAGAGCACGTAAGGGTTTTAGGGAATGAACCTAGAAAATAAATCAAATTTAGGTTTAGAACTTATGTTTCCATAAATTGGTCGACCAAATAGCTTATCATTTGACTGTTTAGTTCAGGTTATGGAGACATCTTGTTCTGTATTCAATCAGTCAACTATTTTTTTTATTTTTATTTTCAGTTAAGAGGTCAGAATAGTATTTCGGCCACTGGTTATTAAAGGGGTGACCATTTTAGTTTATTTTTTAATTTTATGATTCTTTTTCTTATATCATACCAAATGATTCAAATTTAATGATAACTATGTGTCACAATTATGTTTTTAGGTTAAAAATAACTAAAATATAAAAATTCCTAAAACACTATCACATAAGAGCATGGCAATTAGTGTATTATATTTGAGTGTGACTTACTAGACTCTTTAACAAATTGAACAAATTTAATGAAGACTTTTGAGTCTTGCCTTCACCTCAATTAATTATTGCTTCACCTATGTTCGTGTTTATATTAGCATCAACTAATTTGGTCGATATACTTTTACAAACTCTTGAGACGTGTCCTTAATCATAGAAGGAATGTGAATCATTTAGCTCTTTATTAAATTTTCCTATTTGTAAGGTAGACTTGCATCTTTGATCATTTTGTCACTTGATGTTAAATAGTTACCTGAAACAGAATGAGAATGCAACTTTGGTCTCCTAAGTAATTTGGATCCGCCTTGATTATTACAGGGCTTCTGTAAATGAGAACACCATATTTTAATGTGACCATTTTCATCGTAGTAGTAACATTTAAAAATTTTGATAGAATTATGATAACTATATCCTGAATATCTATTATGAGGTACAACATAACCAATTTTTCGGACAGGAGTAAGATATTGATAATAATGAAAGGATGTCACTGACTCAACCCAAATTTTGGAAAAGAGAAAAGATAAAAGGAAGACACGATTTGGTCTCCTTTATCTCAAAATCCTCAAAATTCATTCATTTTAGAAAAATAGTTTTGGAGGCCTTTCTAGACTCCAATTCTGAAAAGGTTCTGTTGGCTTAAAAATTATCAGAATAATAACACTTCAAAAATCAAACAATTAATTTTATCCTAAAGTTAATTATTATCTTTATAGTAGCATATGAGTGTAATAAACTCTATGTGCACACCTAAACAACACAAGATAAAATAAAGAAAATAAACAATGCAGTATACACCAATATATCTTGGTTCACCAAGCTACTCTTGGCTAATCCAGTCTTCCAAGACCCACGGAGATTTGCACCCACTAAAATCAAGATTCCTGTAAAGACAGGAACCAAACCCTCATAAAGATTCTTTTCGCAGGCTCAGAATCAAGCTTTACAAATTCTTTTTTCCAAACTTAGGAATAACCTCTACTTTTTACTGGTTCAAGAATAACCTAATTCTTTTTAACACAAAGGCTAAAGAACCAAAACCTCACAAAAACTCCAAATATCCTTTTATTCGGTAAGAATTGAACCTTTACAAAATTCTCACAAAACAATTAAATTCAGGAAAAATTACTATCTCAATCTCTTTACATGAAGAGATTGAAACCAGCTACCCCTGATTAGACACTCCCAATAGTATCTAATCCGCACACAACTCACCAATTACAAAAATTGATAAGTTCTTCCCACTCAGAAATTCTACCACTGGTCGCCGCATTTACGCGTTGCCACTTTCACCCCAAGCGTACGGGTCAAGTTTTAGTATAGTAGACCTTTCGGTCGGGTATTGTATCCACATGGATTGGTTGAGATTACTATCGAGTACCGCGATTGTCATAATCTAACTTTATCTAGGAAATAAAAATGTGTTTAATTTATACTAAAACTAAACTAAAATACTAATTAAATTAACTATACTATAAATACTATATTGAGATTGTTTAGGGGAGTAGATTGCCTAGAGATTAACTTCATTTACTTAAACGTGTTTGATATCGTCTGACATACGTTAACGGTATTCGACCTCTTCGACAATCTCTGCTCGTAAACTTCCTCGTCACCTCTCCCGAGTGTAAGATGGGGGAATACGCGACTTTGTGTTAATGAAGAAGTCCCCCTCAACATCTTAACGACCCTAGATCATGTAAGTCTCGCCCCAACATCATTGATTGCACACTTTCCAACTCCCTCCCGAGTTATTGGATCGTCGCGTTGTGTTTACCCTAGTCCAAATCCGGGGTTACCTCTCCTAAGTGTCAAACCCTGTATTCTCAATATATATAAATTAGCATATAATCATAGAAAACACGACAAACACAATTGAATAATGAAGAACGACTATTAACGAAACACTGATTTCAAAATCACATATTCATAAATATTATTAATCCCTAAACAATATCCATTTAGATAACAGCCATAACTGTTTATACAATAATAAATGAGCTAAATATGCTCAAACCATAATCCAAAGTTAAGAAATAAAGAAAAAAACGATGGAAACTAGCCGTAGTCCGAAGATTCGGCGTTAAAACCGTTCCAAGATCGCTTCTCCTTCTTTGCCTTGTAATCTTATCTTTCAGATTTGGTGGCGCATTCCCCAAAACACTCTCAAAATCATAGGAACCCTAAGGGGTCTTCTATGGCCGAGGTTAAGGAGAGGAGAGGGGAGAGAAGATAAGGGTTTAAATAAGGAGCAAAATATCCAAAAAAATATCTAATATGTGCAGAGGTGACTGCCTAGGCGGTGGGTATGTCAGTTTAGTGATCACCGCAGCGGTAAAGATAGCGGTGGATTTGGTGACCATCCAGTACTTTCACCGCCTAGGCGGTGAAACTCACCACCTAGACGGTGAGTGTCCAGCAAGAATTGGCCCTCTCTGTATTTTCACTACCGTGGCAGTGGCCTTCTTTTCAATATCTTGCTTCTGTGCTTATTTTTTCACCGTTCTTCGACCATTCTTGGTTCAATCGGATCGTTTACACTTGGTTTTCATGCATTTTCAACTCAAACACCTGATTTAATACAAAAGAATATAAACGAATTAAAACGTAATAAAACATACTAAAAAACTAACAAGTTCGATTTGAAAATAGATATGTAATTTACACATATCAACCACCTTAGATTAATTAATACTTAATTAATGTCCCGATACTAGTGTTAGAAATAAAGTCAGGAAATTTTTTTTGATTATAATAAAGAATGTGGGTAGCACAATTAAGCACGTAATCAAATTAATACACAAATCGTTTTAAAAGATTTTTATGCTTTTCAAGTTTAAAAACCATTTCTCAAAAAGATTAATTCACCAAACAAGTAATAATAATCAAATACTCTATTAAAGAATAAGTTTGGAATGATCTCACCTGGAAAACACCAATGGATTGCAAAACAAATCACTAGACAACTCAGATTGGTGATGCCAAATAAATTAGTGCTTTAACTCAAGAACTTTAACTCCAGAATAATCCACAATATTTTCCAGTATAATATCATAATGATAACTCTTAGAAAAGTTTAGGAACTGAATAGTTCTTGATATTATATCTTTGTTATGTGAAATCCGCAGGTTTATATATATAGAATTGAAACAAGCCCTCCAACGGCTAGTTTTTAAATGATAAGTATCTAAAAAGCACCTATAGACACCATATATCATTATCTTTTATTTTAGGTGTATTTGACATAATTATAGCTTTCAAAATATTCAAATTAGTCCCTCAAATATTTTTCAAACTCAAATCGATAGGATAGAAAGAATTATATGAACCAATTTGAGAAATAACCAAAATATATGAACTATATCTATAGGGATGACAAAATATAAATGATATATCTTTAATACTATCATATCCCTAAAATTTCTCTTATATTTCAACCATAAATGGGTACTAATGGCTATTGTTTGATCAGAATCCTCAAATCCTCTAAACCTGAAACAGATTCATTAGTCGACCGACCAACACCCATAACTCGACCGCTCGATTCAGGATACTAGCCAAGCCAAAATTTATTCACCTATCGATCGATCGCCCATCCATCATCTGTCGATCGGACGATTCAAAGAGTTCAGCTTCTAAGCATAGGTCGACCTACCTGTCGATTTGGAGATTCAGAGACTTCTTCTACTACGCTCCGATCGATTTACCTGTCGACTTGTCAATGCTGGGAACCTTTTCTAAATTCGTTTTTAATTCATTTTCTTCTACATTTTCGCCCCTTTAACTGATTTCTTTTCTCAATTAGCTCTACTAAATTCTTAAATTCAATTTTAATTAATTATCAATATTTCTTTTTCAATTACACATAGGAGCATATAATGTCACTAATTAGGATCCTATCAAAACATACATAAATTTAAAAACGTTTTGTGTCATGTGTGATCCTAATCGGGATACATTAAGAGTAAAAATTAACCAGAGTTGTTTTTCCTTAGATTCTTTAAAATCTTCGATATCTTAATGTCAATCGTCTTTGTCAGTCTCTTTAGTATACATTCATTACTTGTCATCATATCTTCATCATTGTAACTAATAAACTGAAACACTTAATTAAACTGTTAGTTCCATAAAAAATATCAACCTTTACTTGTTCATCAAAATCTTAGGATTAACAATCTTCCTCTTTTTGATGATGACAATTAACTTTGATGTTTTCTTCAAAACAATAATGTAACCATGCTCTCCCTAAATTCGAGGACGAGTTGTTTAACTCGTTAAGACATAATAATGAAGATAATCATAAGATTTTTGACAAAGAACAAATTTCAATATACAATAAACTCCCCCTTAAGATATTCAACAAAACATCAACTAATTATCCCCCTTTATCATCTCAAAAAAAAAATTGGGGAGAGGGAACCAAAAACACTACTCTAGGTAAATATAATTATGCCTAGGCTACACCAAAAACATCATTTTAAGCATGCAATCTTCCTCTATATAATTAAAAATGAGCAAATTTATGCATATGTGAATAATCATAACATTTAAGCAATGTAGCATGATATCAATTAATATCTTTCTAGAATTTAGAAACATGTGATCTTTAATGCATTAGAATAGGAAGCATATCTTAAGAATAATTTATCAATTATTCTCATCAACGTGTATGATCACTAATTAATTCCAAGCCATCTTAATCCTATCAATCAATGAAGTTATCTCAAGTAATATGCTTTTTATAACCATTAATGTCCAAAAACATGAATTATATCTCAATCAATAACAATGTTATCTTATATCATTCTAGATCTCTTCATAAATATAAGCATTTAAAAATCAGGAGACATGAAACGTATGAGAAAAATAGATTATCATGTATATAGCAAGATACTTGATATCCATAAATATATTCACGTGCACAAAAATATTAACTTGAAATGCTAAACACAGTTTGATATGTATTCAAATGATCATATATGGTATCAAAAAGAATTCTCATGCTTTCATACTAATTTAACCACAAACGTCTTATCATGATTAAATCATTCAATTCACCTCAATATAAAATATTATACATTTTAATAAATCAAGATGTATAAAATAAAAACTCAATTCACTTAATTCAATTTCTAAATCTCGTAACATATTTTAAAATTAAACATATGATTACTTTAAACATATTATAAAAATATGTAAATACACTTTAACTAAATGTGATATTCATAATCACCATATAATGTTTCTAAGACAACAAGTGAACGCATCATTTAAAAATAAGTCTTAGAAACCATTACCAACTTACCTATTTGGCAAGTTGGGAATATTCCTCTTTAAAAAATTTAATAAATTTAAATCGCAAGGGATTAGGAGTACCTTTTATATCTTTCGGGATGACTCTACTTTTTACCTTATTTGTACCCATGATTACTTTGGGTGCATAATTCCTCTTGGCCTGTCTGTGTCCTCTCAACTTTTGATTATTGCCACTTGATTTTATGATATTTTCATTTGCTCGTGTCACTTGTGATTTTCTGGTGACGTTCCATCTCGGCTTTGACGAATCTTTTCTCTTTGCACATTTTACTTGTGGCTTCTTTGTAATTTCATATTATGTCTTTGGTGCATCTTTTTGCTTTATACGCGTCGCTTATGGATCTTTGGTGACTTTTTGTTTTGACTTTGATATAATTTCTTTGTTTGTTCCTTCAGGTCCACTTCCGACATTATGTAATTCTGCACAAGACATTTCAATAGTTCTCTTCGGTATCCATTTCATTTTGGATCTGTCCTTGTTAGACATAAACTTAGGGTTCTGAAATGAACATGATACTTTAAATTGCTCAACCCTATTACAATAATAACATCTCAAATCCAATTTATCATAGAAAGCACGAGATGTAAAACAAAAATCATTTCTGATAATAGAAGCATAACTATCACTGGCCTGTGATAAAGGATGAGATGATGAAGTATATCCATTTTTCCTAGAAAAATCATTCTCAGAATCTATTGAAATAGTCTTAAGGTTGGATTTTGATTTTTCAAAATTTTTCTTAAGTAAATCAACTTTAGGAACAAGATCTAACCTTTGCGTGGAAATCATATCAAAATTATTTTTTAAAACTCTGTTTTAATTTTCAAGAGAATCTACTTTAGAGAGCAAATTATTAATTTCAAAAACAACGTCTGAAAACTTTTTTGTACGACAATAATCATCCAAATGCATTTTAGATTTTCGAACACTTTTTCCACCATTTTCAAAAGAAACAATTGTTCTTTTTAAACTCAAGCTCTCTTTAGCAAAAAGTAATGTAAGTGAAAGTAATTTTTTCATAACAATATGGATATTTTCATTATCATCATCTCCATCATTACCACAAGAATCATAGATCACATTATCATGTATGCATTTACCACTATCAAAAGAGGATACACAAAACACATCATCCATGGTGTGTGCACGTGACCGATTTAGCCAGAATGTTAAGCCTAATCGAGCTAAAATCAGCTTTGATACCAAAAGGTTTAAGGAAACTTATTTAACTTAGGGGAGTGGTCTTTCCCTAAGTAATGTTTTCTTTTTCTCCTTCTTAGATTGGTTGTTCTTGAGAAAATCTCTTGAACTCTTTATAGAAAAATATCAAGATCACCTTTTGAGAGAATTTTTAGAAGATTTTTGAGATGTTTGAGAGGTGGAAAGATTAGGAAATCAAGAAACCCGAGAGTGTTTTTTGAGTTTATAGAGAGAGAAGGTTTGACTAGTGTGTGCTCCTTAACAAAATAGGCTGCCTTTTATAGGAAATGGCATGACTGCACATTCTCTAATGCACAAAAATTTCTAGCCTGCATTAAATGATCATTAAATACTTTTTAATGGTAGTTTAGGCTAGGAATGATGAATATCTTCTAGGATATGCTAGGTAATGATGAGATCTCGTTAATGAAGAGATTTTTTTAAAGAAAAACTTTCCAAAATATCTCATAATTAATGCATGTCATTAATGCTTAATTAAATGCCCTTAAATTCTCTTAAATGTTTTTGAATGATGAAGGGCCACTTAGGCTAGGTTTAGGCAATAATAACCTCTGAGAAATTATGAGATTCTGTTATTGTTGATCTTGAGATTTTGATAAACAATTAAATGTTGATATTTTTTGTGGAACTAATGTGTTTGTCGAGTGTTTCAGAAAAAAAGTTTTATTTATTGATTGTGTTGAAGATATTATGAAGAAAATCTTAAGGGTGCAAATATGGATACAGTGAAGAAATGAAAAGTGTTGAAGACACAAAAAACAAAAAATAGACGAAAACAACTCAATACTCTTATACTCTTAATGCAACCTGAATTAGGATCATACATGACACTACTAAATGAGTTATATTTTTGTGTGTTGATATGATAAAATTTTAGGATCCTAATTATTAATTAGATATGTGCTCCTTATGTGAAATTGAAAATGAAAAATTGACCCACGTAAAAATCATGATTAAAGTGTAAAAAGTTAAAGTTTGGGGTTAATTCAGTCAACCAAGAAAAGTAATCAGTTAAATGAATCAAACATTGGGTTTTGGAGCGTAAATTACTGAAAGAATTGACCAACCAACATCAATTGGTCAACTAATTAGAAAGGATTGGTCAACTATTTGAAATAGTGAGGTTGTCGGAGCAAAAAATATAGATCCTGCAATGATCGGTCAACCGATAGGCTTAAGGGTAAAAAAGTGGAAGTCTTTAAACCAATTGATCAACCTTTTGGGATGCAATCGGTCAATCGACTGTGCTGGAGTTTGGTAGGGGTAATTCTCTTAACTAATCGGTCAATCAATTGAAGGAGGATCAGTCAACCAACTGGTTGATCTGTTTGGCCTGGTTTGAACGCTGTATCAATCGGTCAACCGACAGGCTGGGATCAATCAACCGATTGTTTCGGTTGAGATTCCGATGATCTTGTTCTCCCAGTAAAAAAATAGCCTTTTTTTATGGTTCTAAGAGAAAAATTCAGGGGATCTGATCTTGTTGAAGATATGGTCCACATATTTTGAATTCATACTGATTTGGTCGACATAATTAATGATTCTCTCAATTTGAATAGTTAAATACTTCATATCTTTGTGATTGATGACTGAGAAATGTTTTATGGACCTATTTGAGAGTTTCGAAAGTTATTTTTAAAGTGAAATATCCCATAATTGAGTGATTATCTTATATGGGGTCTAAGAGTACCTTTTACAGGCATATCTTTTATAAAGTAGCCGTTGAAGGGTTTGATATTGGTTTATATATTTAGACCCACGGGATTAAGGTTAACAAACATCAAGAACAATTAGTTCTTAAGCTTTTCTAAGAGTTATCATTCTGATGAGATTTTCTGTGAGATATTTGAGTAAAGTTATTAATCTAAAGCACTTTTGAATTGACGTCACCGATTTGTGCTGTCTTGCGATTCTATTTACATTATTTGGTGTTATCCCGGTGAGATATTTCCAAGTTATTATTCTTAATTGTGATTTTATATTGTTATTATTTACTTGGTTGTTAAGATCGTAAAAAAATTATTTTCAAATTTAAAAGCCTGAAAATATTTTTAAAACGATTTTATGTGATTATTTGATTATATGTTGTAATTTGTGCTACCCACATTAATTATTAATCATATATTAATTTGTTGTACATTATAATTATCACGTAGTAAATTTCAGGACAGTAATTGAGTTTATCTGTATTGAGGTGGTAGAAGCTTCTTGTGGGAAGAAAATCATATTTTTTGTATTTGTGAGTTTGAGTGGATTAGACACGGTTGGTCTGGTGTCTAGTCAGGGTAGTTAGATTTTTGTCTTTTTCTTGTAAAAAAATTGACGTTTTATCTTTGTCCTAAGTATAAAAAGGTTAGGTTATTCTTTTCCCTTGAAAAGAATTAGGTCTTGATTCTCCCTAAATTGAATTAATTTGAGTGAATTGTAAAGGTTCCATCCTTACCTAGAAAAATGATAATTGTGAGTGTGGTGAGGTTTTGATTCTTCCTGTAATTGAATTAGGTTAGTCCTTAGCCTGGTAAAAAGATAAATTTATTCCTTAGTTTAGGAAAAGGAAAATTGTAAAGGTTGATTCTGAGCATGGTAAAAGAATCGTTATAAGGGTTTGGTTCCTACTTGACAAAGGAATCAAATGGTTTAGAGGTTGAGAATCTTCGTGGAGCTCGGGAGACTGGATTAGGTAAGGCTAACTTGCTGACCCAGAATATTTCTTAGTGTGTTGTATTGTTATTATTCTTTATATTTTGTTTGGGTGTGCACCTAGTTAAACACTTATCCGTTGCGTAAAGAAGATAATAATTGATTTAGGAAAAATTGATTATTTGATCATTAAGTGTTAAAAGATTTTAAATTTTAAATTTCTATAACTACCCAATTCATCCTTCCTCTTGGGTAGCTTACTGGGCCAACACTTATGATGATTTTTGTTTAGCCAAATATATCCATAAGATTGGTCGTCAATTTGACAAAACCAGTGAAAGCGAAAATTATAGGGGTCAATACGTGAAGTAATTGTATTTGGTAAAATTTCCTTAAATTAAAGGGTAGAAACTAAATTAAACATATTAAAAGTGAAATAGAAAATCCATTTTTAATCTTGTCATTTTAGTCCCCATTAACTTTTAGAAATTTCAAAATTGACCCGAAACTTTTGGTTATACCGAAGCTCGATGGAATTGACGATTTTATGTTGTTTTTTTTTTTTTTTTAATGTTTTGCATATTTTTTAGTATCAAACATAATCTAAGGTGGAAATTCGTTCCCTCTAAACCTCGATTTAAAATTTGTTCGAATTTGCACTTTAGACCTGATACCTTTGAAAACTAAACGAGTGAGACAAAATGCGGTGTCTAATGTTACTCTAAAGTCATTTGTTTTTTTAAGAACCTTTTAATTTTTTGAAATTTATTTATGTTCAAGATTTGTCTTTTCTAGAGTACATTCCAAAACGCCAATATTTACTTTAAAACCAAATTGTTTATCGTTGACAAATTCAAAGTCTTTAAGATTTATAATCAATTTCGATCAAATGAATTTTCAATCATGCTCTGTCGAGATCACATTTAGAATTTTCTAATTCAACATTTAACACTTTATCTTATTTATTGAGAATTCTCAAGTTTGCAATACCTTATTAAAGATTTAAAACATAATTTTTAAGAAAATCATTTTCTTTCTCAAGAAGTTCAATTTTACGAAGCAAATTATTGATCTCGAGAAGAGAATTTGAAAATTCTTCCGTTTCAAAATATCTTTCCAAAATAGCATTTTTAGTATCGATTTTCTTATTCTTAAGAAAATTTTCTAACAAAGCCTTAAGTTCTCTTTGCTAAGAAATTCGTGAAAATAATTAGTTTTTTAATTGACTGATGAGCAACTTCTTCTTCATTGTCAATATTATTGCCACTAACTGAACACAAATTATTTGACATATTAGAACAAACATGAGATACACAGTTATTTGTAGAAATACACAAGAGATCATCCATAGTGTACGCTATGTGATCTTTATAGGTAGGATATTAAGCCTAATTAGCTAACTTAGCTCTGGTACTAATTGTTGGTCCATAAGTCTACCCAAGATCGGACGAAATGGGTAGTTTTAAAATTTAATTAAATTAATTTACCCTAATCGATTTTAATACGTGTTATTAAGGAAGCGTCTATTCTAAGCACACAAAAATAGATAAGGATAGAGACAAGTGACACCAGATATTTTATAGTATTTTGATAATTTACTCTTGCCTAAATCTACTCCTTTGAGCTCTCATAAGGAATTCAATCCACTAAATCCTTTTGATCTTCTTACCAAGTAAGAATGAAGCCCTTACAATTCCGATTAAGTAAATTCTCTTTATACTCAATTATGCTCTCATCCAGACCAGTTACACTTAGGTTTAAGTTACAACCTGACACAAATACAAATACAAAAAAAAAAATAAAAAAAATCTCACAAATAGCTTCTACCAACACTTAAAAAAATAAACTCAATTGATAACATGAACTAAGTGATAGAATGTTCACGATTCAATAGATATACAATTCAATATTAGCGTTTATATAAATCTGAATTTAATCAAAGTAGAGCATAGAATAATATATACCAGATAGTTCAAATTGTTTTTAAACTAAAAAAAAATAAAAAAATCAATAAATAAGTTTTAGTGAGTTCTTAATAAAATGATTTTATCAAATTCAAATTTGATTTTCAAAAAATTAAGCTCAAAATATAGTCTCAATGGTAATCAGATAAGCACATTATTGAGTACAAAAGATTATCACAGAGAGAATCAATACTTAAATTAGAAAGATCTCACCGAAATCCTCGTAGATGCATTTGAAATGAAGGCTCAAAATCCGGTTTCAAAAATATCTTCAACGTCTTTCCTTAGAAAATCTTTCACAAATATCTTCAAGAGCGTAGGATTTTTCATAGATTTTCTACACAACTCTTTCTTTCTCTCTTTTGATTTTGGAATTCTTTCTTTCTTTCTTTTAAGATTTTCAGAATTTTCTAAGCTAAAAAACATGAACACTATTTCAATTATCAAAATCTTATTTTTTAATTTAAAAAACCCAAGACATAATATAGTCAAAATAACAAATACAAATAACGGCTAGTTTAGGTTCAAGATCCCTAAATCTTCTCCCAAAATCTCTTACTAGTTGACCCAAGCTCCAACAGATATATTAACAACGAATTCAGCTTGTATAATGTCCATATTCATGCCCAAAAACTTTCATTTATCCAATATAATAAGATAAAAGGCTTATCGAAAAGGCTATGAAATCGAAAAGTTTGAGGACCAAAATGCATTTTTGAAAAAGCTCTAGATTTCAAATATGAAAAATATTTCCAAATAATCAAAACCATTTTAAACCATTTAAAAAATAATTTAGAAATATTAATCTTAAAAACAAGGTGAATAGATATTTGAAAAATGTTTAAAAAAAAATTGAAAAATAATCACAAATGAGTTGATTTTTTTTAATTCAGTCGACTGTTTGAAGATCCTTCACAAGTTTTTTGGGTTTTAATAAGTTGACCGTTCTCTTTGATTAGTCGATCATTTGAAAATCTTCTAAGAACCTGTAATAACCAGTCGACCATTTACCAAGGAAATCGATTGTTTTGCTCTATTTTATCAAATCTTTGGCCATTGTATCTAGCAGTCAACCATTTTCAATTTTTAGTTAATCAATCCATCTCAAATTTCAAGTTTTTTAAATACGTTTACAATCACTTGACTAAATATTTAGGTTAGTTGACTAATTCTAACTACCTTAGGCTTTTTAGCAGATTTTAAGACACATTTTCAAGTATTTTTAAACACATAATCACACACATAAATGCATATATAATCATTTGATGTGCAGTAAGTGTTCCTAGTTAGGTTATCAAGAATTTAGCAATATTAGTGTTGTTTTACCTTAATAATACAAAAAAATATTTTGCTTCAAAATTGTCTTCTTTATCATGTCTCCGATTTCCATCCTCTTGATCGCTTATATTCATTTTTTCTGTTTCTCATTTCATCAACTTATTATCTTGGTCCATCATTAATTCTGATTAATCACCTGTAAACATATCTCTAGCACTATTAATCCGAACAAATATCCAAGTTAATTGAATCATCAAAACCATCAAAATAAGACTTGAATCCTTTATGGTTAACATAAACTACTTTTTAAAATGTTGAAATCCACAAAATAAATAAATAAAATTTGAAATGCACAAAATAACTCCAATATTCCATAATTGAATAATCAATTCTTATTTTGATTAATTATTGATGAGGGTATTTTTGGACACCACTAAGTCAGTACTTGGGACCCGACCACGTGTCCACTCTCACCGTGACATAGACGCATTCCAGAATTCACAGTGCCACACTAGAGTATGCCGAGCAAGGCTTCTCCCTAGAATTTTCTTTACACCCAGGATGGAGCAAGATGCCCCATAGGGATGTTGCTACCCAGAGCTCTGCGTCGCGCCTTGGACGACCAACTTTAGGGATTTAGCCGTTCACTTCGACAGCTCTTAATTCCAGCCCGTTCCTCCAAGACTCCACAGATTTTCACTCTCCTCTACCAGCTTACTACCAAAAGTTTAATAGAGGCCCGCGGGCCTTGCCAAATAGGCCCAAAAGCCCAAAACTAGTGATTATCTCCTAAACACCTCGAATTATCGGCTAAACACATGGTATCACCTAATTAACCGTATTCAAACCTGACTTATCATTTCCGATGCCTATATATACCAAGGCCTATGCAAATCCGAGGTACGCTAGATTACACTAATACTCTAAGTTTATTTGTTTACTTGACGCATTTCTATACCTCTTTTCTATGAGCTCTTATTCTCATGCCGGAGGGGCTTTGCAAGGATAATTCCTAGCCCAAGCCTTGTGTAGGTACCACTCGTTGAGGAGCAAGACTCATGACTCAGCAAGTTAATCCCTCTAGGACCCAATATAGCTCACGTGAAGAATTTTTAACCATCAACTCCAACTCTAACTCCAACAAGAAGACCCATTTGTCATCTGATTAGACCATACTTGAGGTGTGTACCAATTTTATACACCAACAGTTTGGCTCCATATGTGGGAACCATACAAAAAGCCTTCTCCTGATCATTGCTCTCTACTCAGCTGAGCCTGGATGATCATTAGGTCTGGTCAGACAGACAGACCCAAAACAAAAGAAAGAGAAGACATGTCAAGAACCCCAAAGACACACCCCCAACTCCCACTAACGAGAATAACTGGCCCCCGAGGACTAGGAAAGACCATCAATTCTACTACTTGAGGCTACGGGATGACCTCAGGAGCCATGAGTGAATCTCAAGTTGGTATCCTTAAATGCCAAATTAGTGAGTTCAAGTCGTGTGTATAACTCATCTTCGTGTGATCATCGCTACCCCCTGTTTAGGGTGGACCAGTTCTCTATACTGCAACCCTCGAAAAACCACCTCAAGAGCATGATGTTCTCATGACCACTTCGGATGGGTATGTGCCCCAAGGCCGCCTTCTGCCTTGTAACCCTGAACTTACAAGATGGGAGAAGGTCCCCTGCAATGCCTAGATCTCCACATGTCAGTATCCCATAATAGTAAATATCTTCATTGACCAACCAGGTTTAACCTCAGAGGCCGGCATGAACGTGAAGTTGGCTCCTACTCGCCTCCCTCCCGTCACACTGCAACTTAAGCTATAGGCAGTCACGTGTGGGGGGGAGCCCAAGTAGTGGAGGTTATAGAGTGATACTTGGCTAACATGAAAGTCCACCTCTAAGAGGTACAAGGAGGTTGGGAAGGACCGGGTGTTATTATGGAGGTGAGGTCTCCCTTTATGGAGGAAATTCTGGAAGAAGTAGCGTCGAGGCACTTCACTCACCCCTAGATGAGTTCATATGAAGGGACGTTAGATCCTGTTGACTGCCTGTTCATATTTTACTCTCATATGGACATGTAAGTGGCCTCTGTAACTCTGCAGTGCAGAGCATTTCTTATCACTCTCACAAGTGCAGCGAAGTCTTAGTTCCAGGGTTTAAGGCCAGCATCCATCTCCACCTTCAAGGAGCTCGAGCAGTTGTTCCTGACCCATTTTAGCCGCTCAAAAATCATAGCTCATATATTTGTTCTTAAGCAGGAGCCCACTGAATCTTTGGAATACTATGTTGAACACTTTAACCAAGAAGCAAACGTGTGCGATAACTTCCTTGAGAGTGTATCACTAAATGCCTTTGTGGATGGGCTCTAGAATTGAAGGTTGTCCTATGACCTTTGCTCCAATCCTACTTCCACTCTCAATCAAGCTTTGGACTGTGGGACTAGGTTACGTGGTGTTGACCTCTGTGTTGTAACCAGGAGAGAGAAGAATGAATGAACAAGCTAAAGAAACCAAGGAATAGAGGTCCAACTCAAACCCAAGGCTCAAGAATATTACAAGCAGAAGGGAGATTGGGACCCCTGCCTAGGGATAAGAGACCACTTCTTTCCCCAAGGTGTCAACATCAAGGGATTATCGAGCTTATGGCCTCGGTGGCAGCCATTTTCACGGAGAACTCAGGGCGTGACTTCTTTCTTGCTTCATCGCCCTTGAGAGGAAGCTGGAAGGGCAATAACCAAGTACTGTAAGTTCTACTAGGACCGGGGGGCACTCTACTGAAAATTATTTCCAGCTCCGGCAGGAAATTAAAGCTCTCATCTAGAGAGGATATCTCGAAAATTATGTCCAGAGAGAAAATCAGGAGCACCCCACCGAGGAATAACCATCGGAAGAGCCTCGAGCCCAGTGGAGAAGGAGAAACTACACCCGTCCACAACTTTAGAGGGCTGAGGTTGGGTACGATCAATAATGCTGGATGGAAAGACAACGTCATCTATTAATTGAGTATAATTATTTTAAGATGATAGAAGCTCTGAATAGGAAGAAACTCATTATTTTTCATATTGGTGGGTTTGAGTGGATTAGATACGGTTGGGCTAGTATCTAATCAGGGTAGTTAGGGTTCCAATCTTTTCCGAAAAAAAGATTGAGGCTCGATCTTTGCCTAAGGTATACAAAGTTTATGTTATTCTTTTCCCTTGAAAAGAATTAGGTGTTGATTCTTCCCGAATAGAATTAATTTAAGTGATTTATAAAGGTTCAATCCTTACCTAAGAAAATAATATTTGTGAGTATGGTGAGATTTGATCTTTAGCTTGCTAAAAGGATTAGATTGTGATTCTTCTTGTAATAGAATTAGGTTAGTCTTTAGCTTAAAAAAGATAAGATTATTTCTTAACCTGAGAAAATAGAATTGTAAAGGTTGATTTTGAGCTTGGGAAAATAATCATTGTAAGGATTTGGTCTCAACCGTTAAAGGAATAAGGGATTTAGTGGGTGCGAATCTTCGTGGAGCTCTAGAGACTGGATTAGGCAAGGCTAGCTTGCTGAACTAAGATATATCTTAGTGTGCTGTATTGTTTACTTTGTTTTATTTTGTTTGGGTATTCACCTAGAATTTAACACTTATCTGCTGCATAACGAAGATAATAATTAATTTAGGATAAATTGATTATTTGATAAATTAAGTGTTAAAAAATTTAAATTATTTAAATTTTTATTACTACTCAATTCACCCTCTCTTGGGTAGCTCACTGAGCCAACATGCATTCCTTTGTCAAAGACAATAAAACCTTTACTCTTGTACCATTGACTTCGAGACAAGTGTGTGAGGATCAAATAAAATTGAAAAGAGAGAATAAGTTGAAAAAAAAATTGTGAGACCGAGAGTAAAAAAAAAATGATGAAAGGAGAAAATAGAGTGAAAGAAAAAGAGATAAACAAATGAGTTTCTATGCTAAGGCGAGTGATGTCAAGAATGTTTTTTATACAAACCAGCCTATGTTTGTACTCTTGTACAAAGAATCTTGTTTTCATACTAACGAAATTAAGAAATATTTGCCTAGTGTTGTTGTTTCTTTGTTGCAGGAATATGAGGATGTGTTTCCTGATGAGGCGCTTAGTGAATTGCCACTGATTAGAGGAATAAAGAATCAAATAGATTTTGTGCCAGGGCAACAATTCCTAACTGACTAGCCCTTAGGAGTAATTTGGAAGAAACAAAGGAACTTTAAAGGCAAGTTGAGGAGTTGTTGGATAAATGACACGTAAGAGAGAGCATGAGTCCGTGCGCAGTACTGGTATTACGTGTGTTTAAGATAAATGGAACTTGGCATATGTGTGTTGATTACTAAGCTATTAACAACATTACGGTAAAGTATCGTCATTCCATTCCTAGGCTAGATGACATGTTAGATGAGTTGCATGGGTCATTGATAGGTGTGAAAAACCTATCTATTTCCAATCCGAATTGGTTAGTTTTCGAATATGTTTATAGTTATTTTTATTATGTTTTAATTAGTATTTATAATTTTTGTATAACTCAGGTGTGTGGGTCAAAAAGATAGGAAACTGGAGCTAAAATGATAAGATCGAACCAAAGCGGTTCGAAGTTACGGTGGATAAACAAGCTCGAAGGCTAAAAGACGAAACATGCCCACCACTTAGGCGTCCAGACCACCGCCTAAGTGGTGAAGATGCAGAGAAGAGCAAAATGTTACTGACGGACGACCGCCGGAGCGAAAATTCTACCGCTTAGGCGGAAATCCAGCAGAGGGCGAAGAAGGTTTACTGACAGCCGCTCGCCTAGGCGGAATTTCTATCGCCTAAGCGAAAATCCAACAGAATGTTCTCCAGTCCACCGCCTACTTCACCGCCCAGGCGATCAGACTTAACCGACCTAACTCCGCCTAGGCGCAATTTCCACCGCCTAGGCGGATTTGCCCTACACAGCCTTTAGATATTTTTAGGATATTTTTGCTATAAATATCCCCTATCCTCCCCCTTTGGCCGACTGTCTCTCTCCTATCTCTTTCATTTTAGAGCCCCTTAGGCTATAGTTAAGCCAAGGGTTAGGAATTTTAGTGGTGGAGCTCGCATCTCGAAGTGGAGAAGATGGCGAATCGATCGTTGAGCGTTCTTAGCGATTTATCTTCGGACGAGGCTAAGTTCTTCAATCGTTTTTCCTTATTTCTTTATCTTAGGAGTATGTGAGCATGTTTAGCTCGTTATTTTCTTGTATATGAGGCTATGGCCCCGAGCTAAATATGGATTGTAGTAGGGATTAACATATAATTTATAAATACATTGTTTGGATGATTTCGGTGTTTCGTTTGTGATTGTTCTTCGTAGTTTGATTGTATTTATAGTATTGTTTGTTTATTATGCTTGGATTGATAAATGGAGAATACGAGGTTTTGACAAAACCCCGGATTCGGATTAGGGTAAACAAACGCCACGATTCTATAACCCGGTCGGGGTTTGAATCGTGGACAATCGATGACGTGGGGCTAGACACACGCTACCTAGGGTCGTAAAGACGTTGAGGGGGACCTCTTTGTTGGCTCTAAGTTGTGTTATATCCCTCGTCTTACACTCGAAAGAGGTAGCGAGGGAGTTTTAGAACGGAGATTGTCGATAGGGTAAATACAACGCGACGATCCAATAACCCCGGAGAGAGTTGGATTGTGTGCAATCAATGACGCTGGGCGAGACTCACGTGACCTAGGGTCGTTAAGACGTTGAGGAGGACTTCTCCGTTGACTCGAAGTCATGTATTCCCCCGTCTTACACTCGGAAGAGGTGGCGGCGGAGTTTACGTACCGAGGTTGTCAAATAGGTCGAACAACGTAAACGCGAGTAAATTGGAATCGAACACATATTTATAAACACGTTGATCCCTATACAATTCTTCACCCTAAAACATATTAACATAATAGTGTAGTTAATTTAGGATATATTAGTATTAGTTTAATTAATTAATTACATTTGTTTTTCGCCTAGATAAAATTAGGTCACGACAAACGCGATATTCGATAGTAACGACAACAATCCCTATGGATACGATAACCTGATCTTAACGATCACACTATACTAAAACTTAGACCTCGTATACTTGCGAGTATAACTAGCAGCGTGTTTTTCCTGTGCTACCAGTCATGTATTTGCACAAAAGTTGATTTGAAAAGTGGGTATCATTAAATTAGAATAAAAAAGGGTGATGAATGGAAAATTGCCTTTAAAACTAAAGATGGATTGTATGAGTGGCTGATTATGCCTTTTAGCCTAACTAATGCACCATGTACATTCATAAGGTTAATGAATCATGCATTGCATGCATTTATAGGAAAAATTGTTGTGGTCTATTTTGATGATATTTTGGTGTATAGAAAGAGCTTAGATGAACATATTGATCACTTGCATTGTGTGCTTAATGTTTTAAGGAAAGAAAAAGTTTATGCCAATGTAAAGAAATGTTCTTAGTTTTTATCAGAGATTTGTTAAAGATTTCAGTACAATAGCCGCACCACTCACTGAAATTGTTAAAAAGCCTATGGGTTTTAAATGGGATAATGAGCAAAATCGTGCATTTAATGAGATTAAAGAAAGGTTATGTGATATTTCTTTATTAGCATTGCCTAATTTTTCTAAAACTTCTGAGATTGAGTATGATGCCTCAGGAATAGGTATTGGAGTTGTTTTAATGCAGGAGAGGTGACCAATAGCATACTTTAGCGAAAAGCTAAATGGAGCAGCCTTGAACTACCCGACATATAACAAAGAGCTTTATGCATTGGTGAGAGCATTGAAGACTTGGCAATATTACCTATGGCTGACTGAGTTTGTCATACACATCGACCATGAGTCCTTGAAGCACTTGAAATGACAAGATAAGTTGAATAAAAGGCATGCCCAATGGATGGAATTCATTGAAACCTTCCCGTATGTAGTCAAATACAAACAAGGTAAGGAAAATATTGTGGTTGATGCACTATTAAGAAGGTACACTCTTGTCTCTACTTTAAATGTGAAGTTATTGGGATTTGAGTATGTTAAGGAATTGTATGCTAATGATGATGACTTTGCTAGTATGTATGAAGCATGTGAGAAGACAGCGTTTGGTAAGTTCTATAGAATGGATGGGTACTTGTTTAGAGAGAATAGATTTTGTATACCTAATAGTTCCATGCATTAGTTGCTTGTGCGTGAAGCACAAGAAGGTGGTTTGATGGGTCTTTTTGGTGTAAGGAAGACTTTAGATATGTTATATAAACATTTCTTTTGGCCAAAAATAAAACGTGATGTGAAGAGAGTTTGTGCTAGATGTGTTACGTGTAGGCAAGTCAAATCTAGAGTCTTACCACATGGATTATATACTCCTTTGCCTGTACCTAGTACGCATTGGGTAGATATTTCTATGGACTTTGTTTTAGACTTGTTTAGGTCAAGAAAAAGTAGGCACTCGATTTTTGTGGTTGTTGATAGGTTTTCTAAAATGACACATTTTATATCTTGTAATAAAATAGATGATGCAACCCAGATCGCTGATTTGTTCTTTAGAGAGATAGTATGACTCCATGGTGTTCCTAGGAGTATCGTGTCTGATCATGATGTTAAGTTCCTTAGCTATTTTTGGAAAGTCTTGTGGGGAAAGTTGGGAACTAAATTATTGTTTTTGACCACTTGTCATCTCCCAATAGATGGACAAACCAAGGTAGTGAATCAAACTTTATCTTCTTTGTTGCGTACTATAATTCAAAAGAACTTTAAAAATTGGGATAATTATTTTCCATTTATTGAGTTTGCATATAATCGAAGTGTTCATTTTACTATTGATTTTACACCATCTAAGATTGTTTATGGCTTTAATCCTCTAACCCCTTTGGATTTGCTACATTTGCCAATTAACGAAAGAACTAGTTTAGATGTTAAAAAAAAGGCTGAGATGGTGAAGAAACTTCGTGAAAATGTACAACAACACATAAAGAAGAAAAATGAGCAATATGCGAACAAAGCCAACAAGGGTCGTAGACGAATCGTCTTTGAACCGAGTGAATGGGTTTGGGTGCACATGAGAAAATAAAGATTTCCAGCCTATAAGCGGTCCAAGCTACATCCTAGAGGGGATGGTCCATTTCAAGTCCTCGAGATGATCAATGATAATGCATACAAGCTAGATCTTCCAGGTGAGTATAACGTTAGTGCAACATTTAATGTTTCTGATCTTTCTCCGTTTGATGTAGGTAACGATTTGAGGTCGAATCCTTTTGAAGAGAAAGGGGATGATGAAAACCAACAAGCACTAACAAAGGATCCGCTGTGTGTTTCAATTGGATCTATTACGAGGGTAAGATCCAAGAAGATCAAAGAAGCACTTAATGGACTAATTCAAGATATATGGGTTGAATCTAAAGTGGTAATGTCCAAGTTAGGCCCAAATTACAATCAAGGCCTAATTCATCTCATTAAGGTAAGAAAATAGGCTTAGTCATGATCTCAAATGGGCCTAGACACAAGACCCACGAAATTTTAGTTATTTGTTTTAGTTTATGTCATGTTGTAAGGCATGAATACCAATTAGTATTTTTATTTTCCAGTATTTATTTTGTAGTAGGTGTGAATGACATCTAAGACTTCTTGTTCTTGTAGTCTTCCCCTAGGTGTGAAAGGCCACCTACTACCTATAGTATGGTATGCTAAAGAAAAAGACTTCATATTCTTTTTAGCCATCTCTAGGTGTGAAAGGCCACCCACTATCTAAGATAGGGTGTGCTTGACCACCCACTAGCCTAGGTTCTCCTTTATTTTGGTTGCCTATTTAAGAGAGTTGTATTTTATGGAAAAAACACATTACTTGAATAATATATCAGATTGAGAGAGTTTTCTCTTGAGTTCTTTATAGAATTTTTCTTTGAATTTATCAAGAATTTCTTGTACTGTTCAAACTCTATAACTTCGATTCATGATTCCATTATAATCTTTGGATCGAGATTTGTTACTTTATACATTCGGTTCGCGTTTCATTCATAAACGTTGGGTCAATGTGTCCTATCAAAAATTCTGTATTTTTGTGTTGTTCTTTTTTCGTTATAAATCTGGATTTTAGGTCGATCCTAGCAAAGACACCATAAATTGGTTTCGGGTCTCACTAATTCTTGGTGAGGTTTGCATCAGAGAGACTCAACTTATTTATGCCAATAAGGGTTCACCACAAATACCCTTGCCGAGAAAATTCATTATCCCCATTTTTTTTCCACTCTTCCATTTTTTTCAACTTGAACCACACGCCTCCTACATGTTCCTCTCACATCATATTGTCCATGTACCCACTTTTTCTTTCATGTCACACACAACCACCTCCCTAATTCTTTCCCAAAAACCCCATGTTTCTTTCTTTGTTTTTTTTCCTCTTTATCAACAACACGATTGTTTCGTACTTTTTCGCACCTGACAACACCATCGTCACTCCCCCCTCTCTCAAAACCTTTCCTCATCAATAAATCTCGAGTCACCATTTCCGCTGCCACGGTTGTTCGAGCTGTCATAATGAAAATAATGGAACTCAAACTTTTTAAAAACTGATAACTGCTTTACTTTGTTGAATTTATCGATTATTGTTGATACCAGATCAACGATTTTTCGTTCATCGATAGATCCACGATTGTCATTCATCAACATTCCACAACTATGACTCACTCTAGCTACATACCTTAACCAATCCAAATTGAGACATGATTCTCATTTTAACCATTTAAACGTTTTTTCTTTTTTGTTATTGATTTCTAAAAAATTGATCGATAGTTGCCTATTAGATTAAATTTTGAGCCTATAAGATATAAATATTGGTCAATTTCATTTTTTTTAAATAAAAAATTGGTGGCTTTAGCCATGGCCATGAGCTTAGCAAAAAAATCGAAAGGGGCAAAGAGTTCACACTTGCAATTTTGCAATTGGACATTTTCTCTTAGGGTACGTTTGGTTGAAAGGATAAAAAAAAAAAAAAAAGAAAAGAGAAAGGAAAAGAAAAATAAGAGGATAATATTTTTATCTATTGTTTATTTTCCTTAGGGTATGTTTGGTTGGATGAAAAATAAAAGGAAAAGAAAATGAAATGGAAAATGAAAAAAAAAAAAAATCATGTTTGGTTGGATGGAAAATGAAAGGGAAAAGAAAATAGGATGGATAAAATATAATTTTCGAGAATTTTTTTTTTCTCATAAATTTGAAAAGAAAATTGTTAAATGTATTAAAATTACAATTATTCCATTAATAATAGATTTTTTAATTTATTTTTGTAATATATAGAGGCAAAATAGTAAATTACATTTAAGTGAATTATTTTATCTCATTGCACTTTTTTTTCCAACCAAACAATACTAGAGAAAATGATTTTCTTTTTATAATGGATAAAAATATTATCTTCTCATTTTCTTTTTCAACCATTCCAACTAAACATACCCTAATTGTTAGGTGAGGAAAAAAAATTATTTTTATATAATTTACTATTTTATCTAGATATTACAAAAATAAATTAAAATTCTATCATCAAGATCAAGAGTATAATTGTGTAGAAAAAAATCACTTTGAAGATTGTGCATTTTCTTTTTTCTTTTTTTTTTTCTTTTTTTATCTATACTAAATATTTTTTATTTTCTATTCTGTTTTATTTATTTTTTTATTCATGCTTTTACAATCCAACCAAAAAAGACAAAAAGTGTAATTTGCCCAGAGGATTGGGTGACCCGAGACTTCGACAACGCGCAGGGACTAGGGAGATAGCGAACTTTAGCACCCTCCATTTCTGATACCTCTGCTGGTCATTAGAGGGTTTTGCGTTTTATCTCTTTTGGTAAAGATTAGAACAGGGAATGGAAACTTCATTGAGATACAGCGGAGATTCCAAAACTCTGAGACTCCACGCCAAAGAGAAATTTCCCATCGACTCAAAAACCCACTTCCAGGTTCCTCTTTTACTCATTATTGATTTTTTTTTTCTACTGTTTTTCTCCATGTCTATGTTCCAAGGTTTGAGCATCAAATTTAATCATAGAAGGATTTGGCCGTTATTATGTTATTCTGATATTTAGATTGCTTGTTGAATGCCCCATTAGTTTCTATGACGGTATGCTATTTTTTTTTTGCCTCCTGTCTCCAGGCAAAAACGCAGAAGTTTAGTACAATGTAGGCGCATATATTTATAATTTAATGCCTTACAATGTTTGTTTTTGCAAAGTATGTTCAAACATATGCTTCTAAATGTACCAATCATTACATCAAAGTCTGAGAATATCTCCTCATATTTTTTGAAAGAAAATTGTTCGAAACAGATGCAAGTACTTTGAGGGTTGCCTCTAGAATTTCCTATTATGGAAGGCTTTACGACGCCTTTTGAACTAGAAATACAGAAGGAATTCAGTGATTTGGGTTGTTTGTTGAGTTTGATTCTTTCATCTAAATCCCCTGGTATACTTGATCCATCATTTGGCTTTCAGTGGCTCCCTTACTTCTTCATTTGACTTGATTTCCTCTTCGAATAAGTGGATTGGTTTCCCTCTTTTGACCACCATGTTTCCCTTGAATAACTGCATTGCTCCTCTCTTTCTCTTCCTACACAATGCATCGAAATTGTGCTTTTTCTATGATCCCTTGCTGACATGGATTATGTTTTCTGGGGTTAGCATATTAGTTGCACATTGATAAAGAGGTAGCACAACCTACATCAATGGAATTCAAGGAGTTTTTTTTTACCATCATAACTTTTTGCTTACAATTTACGATGCTCTATGTTAACGCTATTCACCGAAATGGTAACTTTTGAGCCTTGGACTTCAAATTCGAGTTCTCTCTCCAATTTCATCACCTTTACTGTGGCAAAGTCTTAATGGCAGCTGAAATTGCGACTTATATTGCTCGTAATTGTAAATTGGAAGAAGATGTGCATCATGTTATTAATGAACCTTGGGTGGTGGCACACCAATTGTAAGATTCCTGAATGTGCTCTTCTCATTTAAGCCTTCCCTGAAGTTTTTCTGCTATAATTTGCCCTGTTATATTCGGCTTGGTGATCAAAGGCACCAATTTCTTCTTCAAAAGGATAAAATTTTCAGGGACCAACTAGTCGAGCACTGATTGTGGGCCATTACAATCATGTTATCCACATACTATTCCTTCAGGATGGGGAGCTTGTGTTGATAGGACTGGGAATGAAACCAATCAGCAATGAGAAAATTTAGGAATTGCCTTTAAGATGACTAGGTATGACTTTCCGTGCGATTCAATTGCTTTCATTTTCCTAGTGGGACCATGGGACCTACCATCATTAATATTACTTCATCGGCTGGTTTCCCAATAGTTGGGAGGATTTTAGTGCAATCCTACCGTCCCCCATGTCTGATATTTTCCTCACTCAGCTTCCCAATTTTCTTTCTTGTGGCTCTTTTCTCTTTGTCGAGATGACATAATTGGTCAAATTTCTCACCATGAGCATACATGTTCCCTTTAATCTTATCTTTCCGAGTTCATAGTATGCTCTTCTTGTCACATACTAACACTAGATTATGTTCGACTTGCTGCTGCATTGGTTTTGAGCTGTCCTCTATCGTTAGCCCTTTTATTTTAGGAAACTTACGTTGGAACTGGTTTGACATGTTTTCCTCAAGGATTTCTGGCATTGTCTCTGGACCACTTAAGCTTTTGTATTTCTGGCTTTACGTCTTTCAAATTCTTCTCTAGTTCTTCCACAAATTATTACTGTCCTGATGAGAAATTCCTTCATGGTCACCCTGCATAGTTTTGATGATTGTTTCCAAGTTTTCTATACATTGACTTGATTGGAGATTCTGTCCTGTGTACTCCTTTTTCACCACAAATTCTTACTTCTCTCTCCTCATTCTCCCCAAATTCATTGTATTGTTGCCATTTCCCACAAGATCCTATCTGGTTTTTCTGTGGAAAAGACATTGTATTCTTTCAATCATATTCCATAGAGGTAAGATAATAAGGTAATCATTAAGTCCGGAGGTGAAGCCTGTATCTCAGCCCAATTTTCTGGGCAATTAGGCTTCTACCAGGCCATACTTTTTCCCTTTTTGTATTAGGATCAACCCTTTTCTTCATACTAGAGAAGGTTTTGTCTCTAAAAAGGTGATAAAAAAGAATTTAAAATTCTTTGAAGAGAAATATGAATTTCAGTTACCCTATTCATGGTTGGCATGCATACACTACCCTTGAATTTGAAGCATTTTCAGATACATGTGCTAGTGATTGTTTCTTGGATAAAGTGGGATTCTCTCATCATTAAGGATTCACCTACTTCTTTCCACGAACCAAACTTCATTCATGAGTCCTTAGAATCTCTGAAGATGACAATGTCCCTCTCAAACCTGTTCTTTATTTTTTTATTTTTTTTCCTCCTTTGAAGAAAAGGACCACCTCAAAGAAAGCAGCTACCGCTTCATTCAAACGCCAAAAGTTCAAGTTAAATTGAGTCCACAACTCCTTTTGCGCGTTCTAGAACCTATCACGTCATCTTTGGCTACTTTGAGTCCTTGTGCTTTAAATTCTTAACCCAAAAAAAGGCTGCATAAAGGCACCAGGGGATCTTCCTAAACTTGATGTTGTTCCAGTTTCAGTTGAACCTCAAGTGTTCCTTATATTTTTGAGGTATTCTTGTCTTGTCTCCGCCTTGTATATACAATTAAGAAAACCATTCAATTTATTAATAAGTTTCTGCTCCCAATCTCTTTTTTTGGAAACTTTGCTTTTTCCTGCTCCTAATATCTTGGAGACAGAAACTGTGCCTTCCAACTCCGCTGAGGCTAATCCTTCAATTTCTGCTAACCCTTCGAAGAAAGATTCAAAAAGTTTGCCTCTTTCAGATACTTCTTCTCATGTTCCAGAATTCCAAGTTGCTCAACCTCATCCATCGAAGTAGAGAATCCTACAAATGTCCCTGACATTTCTAATGGTGTTCATTGCCTTTTGATATGTTGCTCCTGCGTTTTTCATTCCAGATTGCATCACAACCTACTTGAAGTCTTGATGGTTCCAGGCAATCCAAATGCGGTCTTGTTAACATTTGCCTTGGCTGTCAAGATCTTATTATATCTCGAGTGTCCATCTATCAGAGTTACAATTTGATTCCCTGTTTTATCAATCAACAAATGGCAGAGGTTATTACTCGTAGGTGTTGAAATATTCAGGATTTGAAAATTGATGCATACCCTCAATTTTCCATTTTCTTTCGTTACATGCAGTATTTCTGATAGCCACTTAACATATCAGGCCGTTCGGATGAGCCCAACATTCTAGTATAGTTTGTGATGCCATATTATTGGTTGGTTGCTTGTAAGGTTTATAACCTTGTTTAATTCGTAGCCTATGTTCGACAATCCCCTTTTCCAACTCTGGTAATTCATCATCTTTATTTTGCTTTAGCAGCTCAATCAACTTCCTTTTAGTTTCTCGGTCAAGGGAAGTACTCCAAAATATTATTCTCTTATCAAACTAATCTACAAGTCATCTCCTTTGAATGATCTTGACAGTCAATTGCCTCTTGTTCTTTATTCTTCGGAACTAAGTTGAGCTATTCTATTGCCTTCCAAGTGAATACTTTTTTCTGGCTCGTGTCCGTGCATGCAATCAGTCCATTTCGTTGGCCTTAACTGGCAGCCAGTTCCTCTCCTTGAGATTTTGTATAATTTACTATTCTTATCCATAGACATTTGCCTGCCGCCTTCATCATATATTTGAGCTTTGACATAATGCAAGCTAGCTTCAAATTGGTGGTTGTCTGCTTTAGGCATAGTTATGTAAAGTGCTCCTGGGAACACGCCTGGGCTAAAGGCGCATGCTATGCGCTTCGCCTAGGTCAAGGTGCAAACATTGCATAAGGTGTGCGCCTTAGGGTGTGAAGCGCAAGGCTCTAGGCACACGTCAGGCTCTCTTCTTCTTCTTCTTCGCCTTCTTCGCCGCCTTCTTCTTCTTCGCCTCTTCTTCTCCTTCGCCTTCTCCTTCTTCTTCCCCTTCGCCTTCTCCTTCTCCTTCTCCTCCTCCTTCCCCTCCTCCTCCCCCTCCTCCTTCCCCTCCTCCTGCTCCTTTTCCTTTTCCTCCTCCTTCTGCTTCTTCTCCTCCTCCTCCTCCTCCTCCTCCTTCTCCTTCTTCTTCTTCTTCGCTTATGTTTTTATCTCTCTCTCTCTCTCTCTCTCTCTCTCTCCTTTTTTTTTTTTCATTCTAGTTTTCATTTTGTTATGTTATGCCATTGTTGTTTCTAACGATTTCAGTTTTATGCTGTAATTGTTGATCAATTATGTAATTTTATGTTAAAATCCCTATTTGTTAGGAATCAAATTAGTTGTTTATTTTTATTTATTGGCTCATATAAGTGTTTTATTTTTAATAATTGAATTTTAGTTCATATTCACTTTTGAGTGTAGATTTTCCATATAACAATACTTTAAATTATTCACTATTTTTTTATGTTGTGCGCCTTACTTTGCGCGTGCCTTGCCTTGTGCCTAGGCTCCAAGGAACCTTTGCGCCTCGGTGCGCCTCAGTGTGCCTGGAGCCTTTAATGTCTATGGCTTCAGCAATCTCCATTTCCTGATCATTATTCATGAGGGGCAACTTCTGATGCATAGAGCATCAATTAACATGAATCCAATCCGTCTTCCTATTAATGCAATTTGAACTACTTTCAACCGCCAAGAATGCCGTTTAATTCGTCGATACAAGAAGCAAATTGTTGTGAAGAGATTTTTGTACCTATTGTTATTTTTCTTGCAAAATCATTTTGCCATTTTTACCTCCCATCAATCTGTGATGGAGATGTCTTTTGTGTTATATTACGTTAGCCTTCCTATTTTTTTTTTATTTTTTTTCATGGTTGACATTGATTTTATATTTACTGCTGCTCCATTATCAACCAAGACTTTATTTAACTCAAAGCCATCGAATGCCTTTATATAAAGGGGTTTGATGTGTCGAGCCATTCCTTTTGGAGGCTTCTCAAAAACAAAATTGTCTTTCTTTGACTATTGACTTAGGAAAAAGTACCTCCTTTTCTTCATTGGTGCCTTCTATGCTCTAAACTTGTGATTCGATCTTAGATTCAAACACTGTATGCAAGATAAGATTCATGTTGGTTTGAACTCTTTTTGGAAAGTTACTGGATCTTATATACATTAGCTCTTTGTTACCCGAGCCATCTTTTTCGCGTTAGATTCTTCTTCTTCATTGTTTCATCTCCATTTCTTGTGGGTAGCTTCAAACATGGGGTTTCGCTTTGACCTCTCTCTCTTTCTTGGCTTAAATATACGGTGCCGTCATTGTGGCTTCGTGCTCAAGCCTATGGATTGTAACATCTTTTTAGCATTCTCATTAGTTGAGTGGCACCAAATATTCTGCTGTTTACAAAGCACTTTGCCTCATATTTCATTTGCACTTGGAATGACATGATTTTTCTTAACCTTATAGCCTGGCCCTTGAGCAAATGTTCAAAAAATTTGTGTTTCCTAGTAGTGGAGGATGTATTATTCTGAAGTTCTTCAGTAATCTCCTCTTTATGAACTAAAGCATCGCATACAAATGGTTCGTTCCTTATTAACTTGGCTACATCACTTCCAAGTTGGGGTCTTGTTATAAGTTCGAATGCAGAATTATTTCTGTCCTACCTAGTGACTTTTCAAGTAAAATCTACCAAGTCTCTAAACTCCACAGAAGCAAACTTCTTTTTAAACATAAACTCTAAACCATTTTGGGCTAATTTTCAAAGTTCTATCTCCGGGGACTACTCTGGGTACCTAGTTTTGCCATTTTGAACCGCGCAACAAAATTATGCAATGGAGTTTGATGGTAATGTACCACTAGAATGCTGCACCTGTTAAAGACTTCGAGAAAATCCTAAGCTCAAGAAAATCCTTGTTTGTGGCCTGTGAACCACTGAACCTCCCTATGTGTTCTAAGGTTGATTGATTTCCATTTCCAGCAAACTTAAATCATTGAAATGTAAAGCCTTGAGGGAGTTCGTAAGTTTTATTTGTCCCGCCAGCATAAGGCTTTTTGCATACTGGAACTTGAGCCACCTGACCGAAAGGTCTGCATATCATGTGCACAGCATAAGGTAGTGGTTTTGGAGGATAAGGTTGTATACGGTACAACTAGAATGCTGCTCTTGTTAAACTTCCTTAGGGCATGAATTAGGATTTCCGGCATTAAAATTATTTATAAAATCACTAATTTACCTTACTAAATGGACGCCCCATCCCCATAGCCTCCTCCCTCCCAAACAAACGCCCCTCCTCACATCTCTCTGATTCATGTAAATGCTGTTAGACCTTTGTTATTGGAACCGAACATGTCAATCATTTGAATTGAGCCATGAATAAGAAAATGCAGGGATATAATTTTAGCAACTTTGTATGATTTTAGTATGATCCAACACATTCATCTTAATATTAGAAATAATTACACCTTGTCTCCCTGAGATTTGCCCAAAAGGTAGCTAGATCTTCTATCTGTTCAAAAATTACACTGCCTTACCCTCTGCTATAAATATCAGGGCGCATGATGTAATTTATTAATTCACTTCCACCCATTTTATACACCCATATATTTGTTTTTATTTTTTTATTTTCTAATTTTCTTTTAGATTTTCAGTTTTTGTTTTTGTTTTTCTATTTTTCATGTTAAATATTTCGGTTTTTGAGTTTATTTTTTTTTTTTTCGTTTTTTTTGTTTTCAATTTTTAGTTTCTATTTTCCTTTTTTCCTTTTTTTTTTTCTTTCTGTTTTTTGTTTATGTTTCATAATTTTTCAGTTTTTTGTTCTCGTTTTTATTTTTTGTTCTTTATTTTCTTTCATTTGTTTTTTTCGTTATATTTTCTTTTCCATTTTTTCTTTTGTTTTTAATTTTTACTTTTCGTTAAATATTTTAATTTTCGTTTTCTATTTTTCAATTTTTTTGTTTTTGTTTTTTTATCTATTTTTCCGGCTTCGATTTTGTTTTTGTTTTTTTGTTTTCCATTTTTTGGCTTTTGAATTTCTATTTTTTTTTGTTTTTGTTTTTGTTATCAATTTCTGTTTCTTCGGTTTGATTTTCTAATTTTTAGGGTTTTCTATTTTTTGTTTTTTAATTTTTTTCTATTTTTTAATTTATATATATATATATAATGATCTATTTTTTGCTTTTGATTTTCCATTTTTCATTTTTAGTTTTCGGTATTTGTCTATTCATTTTTTTAAATGACTTGTTAAGCCAAATTTGTGATGAAGAAAAAATAATGAATGCGAAAAGAAAATAAAAAGAAAAAATAGAAAACAAGAAACCATTTTTTTAAAATAATAGAAAATAAAAAAATAAAAGTAAAAACCTAAAATGAAAATTTGAACCAAAGAGAATATTTATGGTGGCCACCATTCATTCATGGAGCCCAAGAAATTTCTGATTAGATAACAATGTTTTCTTTTTGTTCTTTGTTTTTATTTTTTTTCTGTTTTGTTTTATGAGTTCTGAACCAAAATGGATGACGAAAATGATCAAAAATAAAAAAGAAATAGAAAAATAATAAAAATTAAAAAAAAACTAAAAAAAAACTAAAAAAAAACTTAAAAAAAATTTGAAAATTAAAATAAAAAATAATAGGAACATAGAATTAAGAGACAAAAATGAGAAATAGAAAGGAGAAAACTGAAAAAAAAAAAGAAATTAGAGAATAGGAAGAGAGAGGTTATGTGGGCTTCGGTTGGGGAGAAAAAAGGGGGGGGGGGGGGGGTTGGGGGGGGTGATATTTTGATTTCTGAGATTATATTGCATTTTATTCCTCTTATGTTTTAATAAGTCACGTTAGGAGAATACTGTTATAACTATTGTAATTTTGAAAAAGTCGTAAGGGCAAAAAGGTAATTTCACTAAAGTAATGTATGTTATTGACAAAGGAGCTCAGTATAATTTTTGAAATGGCAGGGGGCTAGCTGTCTTTTGGACAAACCCTTAGGCGTCTAGGTGTAATTATCCCTTATTATTAAGAAATATCACAAAACTCATTAAGTGGTGTAATAAAAGATACATGAAGCTTCTACTTCAATTAAGAGCTCTCTTGTACCTTGCGCTTTAACTCCCTCGGTGTGCGCCTTGTGGAATGCACCTCGCTTTAGGCTAGGTGAGGAGGAAGATGTGTGCCTGGAGCCTAGGCACTAACTGATGTGTTGTATATCATTATTTTAATCTGTTCAAAACAAGGTTTTCTTGCCTAGGGTTGGACCACAATCTCCCTCAAATGATCTTGTTATTTTTCATATTATATTGAACTTGGGGATTGAAAATATTTTGGAAATCCGTTAAGCATGTGGGCTTCTCTTTATTTTACTTGTTGAATTCATGCACACAAATACTGGCAGGTTAATGGAGAGCTTGACACGAGGATTGGGGGTCCAAGTTATTTATCTGCAATGATCAGACACTTCTATCCGGATGTATGTCCTCTCTCTGTGTTTAGGTTTGAGAATTTGTGCTACCTCCCAAACAGGACCTTCCCTCTCCTTATACCAGAAAAGAGAGGAAATACACTATCCCCAATTAATATATTTGATATTTGTTTATAGTTATCGTTGAGCGTTGGTGTTGGTTTGCAATATGATAGACATGAGAAGCTCCGGTATAGTGTACGTGGAGAGAAGGCATTTCCTGTTACATCAAATGGATTCCTAAGCTTTAATATCAAAGGGCGGTGCGATGTTGATCAAGAATTTAGAAAGGTTGATGTCTTTTTCCATCTTGAAATATAATTTGATTGTATTTTCTGCTCCGATGCTGGTATCTTCATTTTTCAAAGTTGATTTGGGATTTAAACAGGGGTTGGTTTCAAGCAACGTTTCTTATTGCCAACAGAATTCTCACATTATTTGCTTATGTTTGTTGTCTTGTGATGTGCTGACAGAGGAAGTCAAGAGGGGTTGCTGAATTTAGGTGGGATATTTTCAATTTTCAGAAATACCAAGATGTGAGGATCAAAGTTGGTTACGAAGTCTTTGACAAGGTGTGCGTACTTCTGTCATGATTGAAATTTTAGTTTTTCTTCCAATTCACCTAGTCAATTAGTTGGTAGTTGCAGGTTTTATTAGACATTTGTTGAATCCCACGTTGCTTGTGTTACCCGATCCTGAGCTATATATAAAGCCTAGATTAATTCTCAACTTACAAGGCGTCTTCTGAGAGTGAGTGAGGCTCATTGGATTTCTGCATGGTATCAGAGTCAAAACTCTTGTCTGCTGTTGCGCATGTTAAATCCCTTATCGATGTTGGGCCCCTTGATATCTATTTTCAATGGTTTGGCAAAAAGTCCACCCTGCGTGTTAAAGGATGTGTTGAATCCCACATCGATATTGGATCTTCTCTTGATATCCGTTCGCAGTGGTTTGTCCCGTGTCTCAAGGATCTTTATCTCTGACCCAACTATCGCAATAACCTTGAACTGACACTTTAGCAAGAAAAAATATGCGTCGGACACGTATCCGATACGCATAAGTTGTGGACACGCCTAAACACTTATTCAGAAAGTCTAAATCTATGCTATAAAATTTAATATTTAATAATTTCTTGGACATTTTTTGATGCGTGAGGACATACCAGTGACACATTGAGGGGTATATTTAGGAACTGAAAGTGTTGAATGTGCCAATAGTGATAAGACTTAAAATTAAAAGAGCTCTAAATTCTATATTCTTGAAAATTCAAATTGTAATGCGAAACTACTGTATTTCAAGTTTTTGACATAGCGTTAAGTGCTAATAGTGCGACTTTGTTTATTATCACTGAAACTTGTGTAAACACATGCATTTATAGTTATTATTTTTCGTGTCCTGCTTGTATTAATATCCTACGTTTTTTGGATTTGTCGTATCATTGTAATGGTGTTTTCCTGTATCTGTTTCAGTGTTTCTTAGGATTTTAGGATTTTTGGCTTGGAGGAGGTGGCGGAGGGCTGTGTGTGGGGTAAGGGGGTGGGTTGTTGATTGGTTTTGGGTGGTTTGGTGATGAGGGGTTATGCTTGGGTGGTGACGGGGTGCAAGCAGTTTGGTTGTGCTTTTGTTGTGAGGTGGTGGTGGTGGACGGTGGGGAAGAGAGAATATAAAGAAAGTAAAAATTAAAAGGAAAGAAAAAGAAAAAAAAAAAAGAAAATGCTATAGACTCTCCGTTAATAGCTACTTGCATTCGAATCACAGAGAGAAATAATATAATTGAATTGTAAATAGTTTAGAGAGTATCACTAGATTTTTCACAAAAATTAAATTTGTAAAAGGGTAAAATAGTCCTTAGAAAACATCACTCCATGTGATGCTTTGGGAGGGGATAGATTGGAAACACAACTTTTGGCACACCACACAGAGTGGTTGCTCCAAAAGTTCGAATCCGCAATCAACGTTTGTTATTGGCCTGAACTTTTTATCACCATACCTCTGACCCCCTCGTAAAAGGGCAATATTCTTCTACTCATCATCATCATCATCATTATTAAAGATTATTAGATTTATACATGGATATGATGTGTCCTCACGTATCGGAAAAGTGTCTTAACAATAAATTAATTATAAAATAGTAAGACCCGGATTTAGGCTTGCTGAGTGTGTATCCAAGCGTGTTAATAGTGTGTTGGTCACAGATATGTGTTGGACACGGATGCATTGGCCTACTACCTCTTAGGCGTCAAAAAACATTTCATATTTTAGTCTCGATTTTTTATTTTATTTATAATTAAAATATATAGGTTTTTGGTGTAAGATTGGGAAATCCAAAGCAAGGTATAAATATGTAATCGTTGAGAGAAAATTTACCATTAGTAAAAATACGTGCATGAAATATTAACGACAATGATTGGTACATTTGATTCAACTAAGAAATAGAATGGTTATAGGAATGATCATTTCATTCACACTTTTGGTACGGGGATTAGTTTCCATTCTTGTTCCTAGGGATTCGCTAATCCCACAAATGATTGGATTAGGCAAAACAAAATATGATATTAGGTGGGATGAGTCATGAGATTCAAAATGAAAAAATATTGGTGAACCAATTACCACTATATTATCGCCTTAATCACTACAACCATCCACCACGCTTAACCGTAGGCACATCTATTCACTACCCTACTGCCATTAATTATAACTATGACAATCCCATCACCCCTATAATCACTGCGACAATACCACCTCCACCACCCCATCACTACCTTAACCTCACCACAGTACCACCTCCACTTCCATCAACTCCTCATCTCCCATTACTATCGGCACAACATGGTTTTGAAGTCGCGAAGGTGGTGGTGAGTTGGCAGTCGTGGTAGGGGTGGTAAACGATAACATGAAATGTAATGCTACCTTGATTTAACCCCTTCATTTAGGAGGACATTTGCATTAGACGTAGCTTTTCTTGTTGAAGACCAACTCTATCATGCTTATCGGAAGACAACTAATCTATTCTTCTGTCTATTTTCTTTAGTACAATTTGTTTATTATTAGTATAAGATCTCCATGATTCTAGCACATCTTTATTGTAATCAATCATAATTATTTTAGGTTTAAATTGAGGCAATAGAATTACCATAATCACTCGTGTATGGTATATAAATTGGACTCTTCTTATAGTTAGTAAAAATATATTGAATTTGTTTACCTTACATGATATCAACCTAACGATCCTCTCTTCTCTGAAAACCCTAATTTGCGAAAACCTCTGCTACAACCACACTATCTCAAGGAATCTGTACGGCTGCACCTCTCACCCTACTCGTGAAATCCTTGTGTTGTCCTTCCCTTTTTTCGCATCGGGTTGTTTCGCGATCGTTCTCTCATCTTTTCGAACCGCTTCTGCAATTCTCTCTCCAGCCCTCATCGCTTGTTCTCCATCGCTGCATTGCCCATTTGTTTTCCGGCAATTCCTTTTCATTTCCAGAACAAACCCACTCTTTATATCCTATAAATCACTTATGAATCAACCTGTAATGATACAATATCGACCCGTAATGGCTTGTAACATGCCTAATGGGCATTACATGTTATTGTAACAGCAGTTACGGGCCGTTACGCCCAATACTATCATCTGATCCTGACAGCTAATTCTCATCGCTTTTCTCGACACACCTAGTCCTTAGCCATTCCACCTGTAACCTAGCCAACCAACTTTCGATTATGAAGAACCTTCACGCAATTTGTTTTAGTATTGATGATTGAATTTGAGTGTAATGTTTTTAATTTGATAATATGATGTACAATTTACTATTTTATTATATTTGTGTAATATATGTTTCATTAAATATTGTGCATCTTCTTATTTTTTTAAAATTGTTCAGTACGATGGTTCATAATTTCCATTTTTTTTTCTATTCATATTTTTTTAATGTGTTATATATATAGTTAAATGTCATAATATCTATTATAATGTGTTCATTAAGGGTGAAATGAGTAGAAAAATTACAAATATTAAGGCCCCGCTTGGTTAGTGTTCCCAACTCAACCCAACCCAACCCAACCCAACCCAAAAAATTTGGGATTGATGTTTGGGAATGCATTTGGCAAATACAAAATCCGACCCAACCCAAAAAGTGAGAATTGATTCTCAAAATCTTAAGAAAATGAGAAACCAAAACAAATAATTTTTTTTTTGTGCCCAACTCAACCCATTCAACTTTAGGGACACGCTTGTCATTTTTTAAAATGTTAATGAGACCCCTGCTTAAACTTCATCCAAACATTTCGCGAAATCGTTCAATTTTTGACAGTGCTTGGTTCTTGCCCGTCGTCTCCGCCACCTCTCTCGCGATCTCGATCTCAGCCTCCTTTCTTGTCGATCTCCGCCTCCTCTCTCAATCCTCTCTCAATCTCAGTCTCCTCTCTCAATCTCAGCCCTCTTTGTTAGCAGTGGTGTTTGTTTCGTCTCCCCGCCGTTCTTCTTCCTATCGTCACCGGTGGGAGGCCTATCGATTTGCGCAACATAGGCTCGATGCTGTTTCGTCGAGACCTTGTACAGCTGTTCTTCGATTCAGATCAACAAATCTCTGGTTTCGAACACGAAATCGATTTCGATTTAGGGTTTGGTTCTTGAAATAAATTTAGGGTTTCGAACACGAATCGATTTAGGGTTAGGGTTTGGTTTTTGAAATTGATTTAGGGTTTCGAACACGAAATCGATTTTGATTTCGTTATTGAAATGATTTGGGGTTTGGTATTTTAAATCAATTTAGGGTTTCGAACACGAAACCGATTTCGATTTCGTTATTGAAATCAATTTAGGGTTAGGGTTTGGTTCTTGAAATCAATTTAGGGTTCCGAACACGAATTTGATTTCGATTTCGTTACTGAAATCGATTTCGATTTGGTTACTGAAATTGATTTAGGGTTTGGTTCTTAAAATCTGAAATCGATTTCGATTTCGTTACTGAAATCGAAATCAATTTCGAGTTTGTTACTGAAATCGATTTAGGGTTTGGTTCTTAAAATCTGAAATCGATTTCGATTTCGTTACTGAAATCGAAATCAATTTCGATTTTGTTACTGAAATCGATCACGAAATCGATGTAGGGTTTGGTTCTTTCTTTTTGTTTAGGGTTCGTTCTTGATTTCTTAATGATTTTTCAGATTTAGTGTTCTTGTTCTAAATAAATAAATAAATAAAAAATGAACAATTGTGAGGAAACAAGTTTAGGATAATATCGTTACTAAATGCGATTCTGTTCTCAGAATAAAAAAAAAATTTGTTATTACCAAACGTAATTTTGTTCCAGAAGGAAACAAAATTCTCAACTCAACCCAACCTAACCCAATCCAAAGTGGAAACACTAACCAAACGCCACCTAAGTTTTTGAGTTTTTTGGGTGATTTTAAATTTTTTTTGACCATTACGGCTGATTCGCGTTACAAGTAAGGAGATACTTCCGATACTGTTACCCCGCGATCGTTATTGTTACATAACTCGATACCGCGACTTAAAACCTCGAACATGACATTACCACTCGGCTCCTCTTCTTTTCTTCTTAATAATGTTTGTCGTTCCTTAGGTGTTGAAAAATTTACTCTTCATTGCTCAATTTTTGACAGTCATGTTCTTTATATTTTTTATGCTCACCACTTCTACGTCTTTGGTCTCTTTTCTGGTTTTATCTACTATTAGGGCCTATGTAAGGATGGTCTTTCAAGTTACCATCTCTCCTCTATTGGTCAACTCCTCCACACTTTGGCGCAATCGCTTGGGTAATTGATAGGTGTAATTTATCTATCTATTTCCAAATCGAACTTGTTAGTTTTCGAGTATGTTTATTACATTTTATTACGTTTTGATACGTTTTGTTATGTATTTTTGTATAAATCAGGTGTGTGGGGATGAAAAGACATGAAAACGGATCATAAACGATCAAATCGGATCAAGAACGATGAGAAAACAAGTAAAAGGGCAAAATTCAGAACAACAACCCACTGTTGCGACGTCCAGACCACCGCCGCGGTGGTCAATATGTAGAAAAGGCCTAAATGTTGCTGAATATCCACCGCTGCGGCGGTGAAACAATAGAGAGGTCTCTGATCCCACCGCCAAGGCTGTGACCCAGCCCCGACATACTTACTAACGCGGCAGTGAAACCCACCGCCGCAACGGTCACTCTGCACACAGATTAGATATTTATTTAGATATTTTGAGCCTCTATTTATTCTTTCTTCCTCTATTTCGGCCAAGAGAGAGCTCATTAGAGACCCCTAAGGTCTTAGGATATTTTAGAGAGTGTTTTGGGGGAGTGCTCAATAATTTCGAAGGAGACGAATACGTTGCGAAGAATGAGAAGCGATCGTTGAACTGTTTAGCGACAAATCTTTGGACTGCGGTTAAGTTCTTCCGTTTCTCTCTTTATTTTCCTAACTTTGGTAATTTGTTGAATGGTTATGGTTATGAGTTAAACGGATTTTGTCTAGGGATTAATATAATTTATGAAATCGTTGTTTATTTGAGTTTGTGTTTCATTAATGGTTGTTTTTCGCTATTTCGATTGTGTTTATAAGTTTGTCATGATTATATGCTTGTTTAGATATAGTGAGAAATCGGGGGTTTGACACTCGAGAAAGGTAATCCTGAATTCGGATTAGGGTAAATACAACGTGATGATCTAATAACTCGAGAGGGAGTTAGAAAGTGTGCAATCAATGACGTTGAAGCAAGACTCATGTGACCTAGTGTCGTTAAGACGTTGAGGGGGACTTCTTCGATGACGCGAAGTCGCATATTCACTCGTCTTACACTCAAGAGAGGTGGCGAGTGAGTTTACAATATAGAGATTATTGGATAGGTCAAACGCCGTTATTGTAAACCAAACGAGACCAAACACGTTTTTGTAAATGAAGTTAATCCCTAGATAATCTTTTCTCCTAAACATCTCAATATAGTATTAGTATAATTAGATTAATTAATTTAGTATTAGTATTAATTAATTATAAACTCATTTTTTATTGTCTAAATAAAGTTAGGTTATGACAATCGCAGTACTCGATAATAATCTCAACCAATTCTTGTGGATACGACAACCTTTACTCCTTCCCATTTATACTAAAACTTGACCCGTACACTTGCGGTGAAAGTGGCGACGTAATATTCCGCCACCAATAATCCATCTGCTAAAGTCATATCTTGAGTTCTCATAAGTTATTTTTTGCTTTTGAATTTAAATCCTCGTTCTGCGTAGGGTGTGCTTTAGGTAAATCCATACATCTCCCATTCCCAGTTCTCATGAAATAAAAACTTCGTTTCCCTTTAGTAGTTCACTCTGATGTATGGCAATCTCCTGTGTTTTTTGTCTGTCATTATAAATATTATGTATTGTTCACTGACGACTACACTCGGTTTATTTTACTATGCTTAATGAAACAAAAATTTGAAGTTTTCCGCTATTTTAAAAACTTTTTAGTCTATGTCCAAATTCAATTTGCCACTTGAGTCCAACAATTTCAAAGTGATGGTGAGAAATATGATAGTGATACCTTCAAATCTCTTTATTCCTCCCTAGGTATTCATCATCATCTCTCATCCTGACACTCCTAAATAAAATGGTCTCACTAAACGTAAACATCGCCACATTACTGACATGGCCCGTACCCCCTCAAAAATCATGTTCTTTTCTGTCACTGGCCTAAAGTAGTATCTACTGCTATTCACCTAATCAATCGTTTCTCTTCATCTAAACTTCAGTTGGCCTCACTGTTCTCCCACCTTTATGGCCATACCCCAAGTGATAGAGTGGACGGTTCTGCCTAGGCTCGGGGGGCGGGGGGGGGGGAGGGATCTGGGGTTTGTGCTCTTGGAGTTCCTGACATGTCTTCTCTTTCTTTTGTTCCAGGTCTATCTGTCCGACTAGACCTTATGATCATCTAGGCTCAGCTGAGCAAAGAGCAGTGATCAGGGGAGGGCTTTTTGCACGTTTCTCATAGACGGCGCCAAATTGTTAGTGCGTAAAATTGGTACACACATCGAGTATGGTCCGGTTGGACGACAGGTGGGTCCTCTTGCTAAGGTGGAGTCATCGGTTGAAAATCCTTCATGTGAGCTGTGCTGGGTCTTGAGAGGACTGACCTGCTGTGCCTAGCGTCCTGCTCCTCAGGGAGCGGTACCTGCAGAAGGCTCAGACCGAGATTTATCCCGGTGAAGCCCCTTCGACGTGGTAATCAGTGCTTAGAAAAAAAAATGTACAGTAATGCGTTAAGTAAACAAGTGAACTCAATGTGTGCGCGTAATAAAGCGTACCTCGGGCTTGCTTAGGCCCCGATATATATAGGCGTTGAAGATGATTAGTTGGACCTAAACATGGTTATTTACTCAAAATCCTGTGTTTAGCCGATAATCCGAGGCATTAAGGAGATAATCACTTGGCTTGGGCTTTGGGTTCATTTGGCGAATCCTGCGGGCCTTTGTTAGGCTTGTGGTGGTAACCTGGTCGAGGAGAGTGGAGATCCGTGGAGTCCTAGGTAAAAACGAGCTGGAATAGGGAGCCGGTTGAGGTGAACGGTTGAGTCCTTGAAATTAGTCATCCAAGACACGACGCAGAGCTTAGAGCGACACGTCTCTGCGGGGCTTTTCGCTCCTCCCTGGGTACAAATGAGATTCTAGGGAGAAGACGTGGTTAGCATATGCTTCAACATGACGTTATGGATTCCGGAATGCGTCCCTCTCACTACAAGAACGGACACGTAGTTGGATCCCAGATGTTGGCTCAGTAGTGCCCAAAAATACCCTCATCAAATTTCCTATCTCCACATCTTTCACCATACTATGTAATAATCTTGGCACTATATAGATAACTTCAAATCTTGTGTTCCATGCCTGTACTAAGCAGTGAACTGGATTATCACTTTATACGGGATTGCATTTTTATTGGGACACACTGTGTTCAATTTGTCTCTTCTATTGATCAACTCGCAGACATATTCATCAAGGGATTTCACAAAAACTATTTTCATCTTCTACGGTTTAGCATTATCTCTTCAGGCTAGCCGAGTTAACGAGGGAGTATTAGATCTCCATGATTCTAGCACCTCTTTATTGTAATCAATCATAATTATTTTGGGTTTAAATTGGAGCAGTGGTTTAGTAGCAATAGGATAATCATTCATATGTATAGTGTATAAATTGGAATCTTCTTGTCTTAGAAATAGTTTACCTTACAATTAGTTGTATTTCGTTGTTGTTGTTGTTTCAGGTTCCTTACCTGCAGATATGTGAAAACAACTGGAGACTGAGTGCTGATGGTAATGGAAAATGGCATATGAGATATGATTTGTGAGAGGGAAAACTGATTATTATTTATTTTTTGATCTTCTTTTAATGATGCTTTATTGTCAGTCATGCATTTGCACGTGGACTGGTAACTGTGGATTTTATCCCTTTATTATTTACGAATGCGATTTTGCTTTTAAAAAGGAAAAAAAGAAAAAGAAGCGGTGTACTAATTTGCTTTTGCTCTCAGTTCATGCTACCATCCGAACGGTAAAAAATATTTGTCTTTTTGGGGTTCTTGGTGTCCACATATAATTCCATTTTAGTGTCTTAAAAATATGTCTACCGCAAAACTTTACGTAGGGGATAAAATTGCGGGTTTACCACGTTTTTGAGATCTAAACATTGCGTCATTAACGTGATATGATGATGGTAGCAAATTTGTAGGGATCATTCATGAAGTCATGTTTTTTATTTGATTTTTGTCTATTTTTTTTTTTAATTAATTACATACAAAATGTGGAATTCAACCACAAAGGCACCATTAATTTTGCTGAAATCGTTTGTTGAATTCAACAGTAAGTCATTAATTATGGGTTCAACAAATGTTTGTAGTTATCAAAATTTATTTTTGTTGAAGTCAATAATGATGTTAGGATTAGTTTTGTTAGAATATGTGAAGTTGAATATTGGGAGAATATGAGATGATTGTTGATATGGGTGAAAAGATGTATTTAGAGAGATGCACAAATATGTCTACACAGACGATTAGGGTTTAAGTTAATGGGTTTGGGCTTTCACCTAGTGGGTTAAGGCCCATATATACATATATTAATATTTTCCCTCAAAATGAAGGCGGTATGACAAAATTGAACTTAAGTTTGAAAATTATAGTGTGAAAGTGTCCATGTGGATGGGGTTTGGTGAAAATATCTCCTGCTTGATCGGTAAAATTGACAGAGTGAGAAACAATATTCTTAAGAATGTGATGACGTGAAGTGGCAAGCAATCTTCATATATTTAGTGCATTTGTGAAAAATGTCAGACGATCTGAACAATACTCCTATTATCACAATAGCACTGGGGCAAAAGACTTCAATGTCAATGAGGAGCCAACGAAACTAAAGTAGTTATTGTGTTGCATCAGTGATAAGATACTCACCTTAGGTACTAGAACGGGTAACCACATTTTGTTTCTTATTGTGACACGAAATGAGGGAGTTGCTCAAGAAGAAACAATAACCAATGGTAGAATGTCTGTTGGTGGAATCCTTGACCCAATTGACGTCAGAATAAGCTTGTAAGGTGGGAGTAGACTAGGCTGAGAAATGAAGCCAGTGAAACGATGTGCCTTTAACATACAGAAGAATATGAAGAATAATCAAGTAGTGAATGGTCCAAGGCATGGACATGAATTGACTACCTTGATGGATGAGGTATACCAAACTTCCAACTAGTTAGCGATTGAGAGTGACATCTAGGAGAAGGGAGTCATCTAGTAGAGTAAGTCTCATATTCAACTCCAGATTAGTGTTGGCAGTGATGAACCCAGTGATGCCAGCTTTAAAAAGGAGATTAGAGACATATTTAGCCTAAAAGAAAAAGTATCCATTTGACCCAAATAAAACTTTGAGGCTAAGAAAATTGGTGAGCACGCCAAGATCTTTCATTTCAAATTGACCACAGAGAATTTTTTTGAGTTCTGAGATACCGCGTCGAATAATGATCATGCCATCCACATATAATAAAAGAAGGATAATGTTGTAAATTTGGGGAAGAAATAGGACAAAATCACGAGCAATGGATATGAACCCAAAATAGTAGATGGTGGTACTAAATTTTGCAAATCAATCACGTGGAGCTTGTTTGAGATCATATAAGGCACGATGAAGGAAAAATACTTTGTGTTGAGGAGTAACTAGACCAGGAGGGATATGTATAAACTTCATCGAGGAGGTCGTCGTTAAGGAAGGCATCCTTAATGTCCATTTGGAAAAAAAAAAAAAAAAAAAGGGTCTATTTGCGTATGATAGCAACAACAAGGAAAATACGGATATATGTGAGTCTAGCTACAGGAGAAAATGTCGTTTCATAGTTAATGCAATATTCCTGAGGGAACTCTTTTGCAACAATTCAAATTTTATAGTCTTCAATGGAATCATCAGAAAGTGTTTTGAGTTTGAAAATCTACTTGCATCCAATATGAATTTTCCCAAGAGGGAGGTTGACGAGATCCTAAGTATGAGTTTTGAGTAAGGCATGAAGTTTTTCATTCATTACTTTTTGCCAAAGAAGGTTAGCATTGGCCTTCTTATATTATTGAGACTCATGTAGATTAAGTATGATAGAAAAATAATGAAAATCAAGAAGATATAATGGGAGTTGTATTACCTTGCTAAAACGATGTGGATTCTTTAGGACAAACATAGTTGGTGAAACATTTGATGTCACAGGGACATGCTTGAGAGAGTTGTGATCAGGATCTATAAACGGAGCAGGAAAGTTAGTGGGGGTCAGCGGGGTGGCTTGAAGATCTATTTAAGGCTCAGTGACATTTGTGGCCGGATGATCAGGAAAGAAATCTATAGATGGATTAGTGAAATATAGATGGTTGATGGTATATGTCGAATGAAACTTTGATATAGAGGAAAACATCTTGTGTTCCCAAAATGTGACATGACAAGAAACACGGAGACAATTAAAAATGGGGTCCCAAAATCGATATCCTTTATGTTCGATTTCATATATGAGGAAACAACATACTCGCTGAGGTTCAACTTTTGTATGTTCATGAGGTTGTAAGATGACAAAACAGATATGCCCAAAGACTTTTGAGAGGTCATAATTAGGAGAGACTCTCATAAGGGAAAGATTACCAATGGTTGGTGAAGCGACCCAATTGATGGTATTGACAACAATGAGGCAACTTCTCCCAAGAAGTGCTCTGGGCAGGAGGATGAAATGAAAAGTGCATGATCAATATCTATAATATGTCTATGTTTATGTTCAACTCAACCATTTTGGACAGAATTGTCAGGGCAAGATCTGTGACAAAGTGTGTCATGTTCTCCAAAGGTGGAAATGAAAGACTTGTCATTGTATTCAATTGCATTGTCATATCTTAAGATTTTGATATTGCGGGAAAATTGACTTTGAGCCGTGGAAGCAAAATCTAAGTAGTTTTGATGTAATTCGAAACACTTATGGATGAGGTGTAGTCGGGTGTACCGAAAGTAGTGATCGATAAATATGAAAAAGTATTTGGATCTCGCTATCATGATAGAAGGTGAGCATCCCCAAACATTAGAGTGGACTTGGTCAAATGTTGAGAGAGAAATTGAGTCACTAGTGAAAAAAGGCAAGATGTGTTTATTAGCTTGTTGACATGGAAGAGAATCGAGATGCTTGACAGAGACAGATCCTAATTTCCCACTAGAGACTAAAGTGCGGATACGCCCAATGTATGCATAATCTAATTGGGAATGCCAAACGTTGAGAGAAGATAAATCAAGTGATGTTAATGAGGATGGGGGTGATGGTGGTAATGAGGATGATGGTGATGGTGGTAATGAGGATGATGGTGGGATTACACAAACTGATGAAGGGACATGGGATAGCGGTGGTGGTGATTGATTTGGAAAGCGCAAACCATTAAACTCAAATGGACGTCCAATTTTCTGAGCAGTCCCAACTGATGAAGGGACATGGGATGGCGGTGGTGGTGATTGATTTGGAAAGCGTAAACCATTAAACTCAAATGGACGTCCAATTTTCTGAGTAGTCCCAAGAATTTTTCTTGTCTGAGGATCCTACACACGACAACCAATATTAAAAAATATTACTTCAAGTCCGAATTCACAGAGTTGCCAACATATAAGATGTTTAAAATGAGTTTTGAATTAAATGTGTCATAAATAGAAAGATGTGAAATAGAAATTTAACCGGTGTGAGTCACACGCATGTGAGAACTATCAACAATACAAGTGAAATGAGCATTCCCAATAGATAGTTTTTATGAGAAAATATTGCGATCACATGTCATATGATTACATGCCAATAAGTGTTAAAAATAAATATAATACAAATATGATATGTTGTCTGCCGAACAAAAATTAAAATATTATTGGTGGTGATAATATTAATGAAGTCTTCTATCTAATATTTTATCTTTTTTCTATTTTACTTCAATTTATTTTTTAGTTTTTTTTAACTAACTTTTTAAGGTCTAATTGATACTAACTATAAAAATTTATGGGTGAACTTCAATCAAATCACATGTCATTTACAAAAGCAACAAGTAGGCCCTTGTTATTTGAGACATTTTCTCATTTGCTAAAAGTAATGACAAAACCTCTTGTTGTTTGAAACACTTAAGTAATGTGGGGGGAGCCTGTTAGATTTATTTTTAGGTTAATTGACTGATATTATTGTTTTTAATGAATTTGCCCATATTGAAGATATTATTGCGGAAAATTAATTCTTCACCTTTACCATTCTTTTATTTTATTTAATTTCTATTTTTTTTTTTTTTTGTTTTTTTCTTTCTAATATAACTTTTTATATATATATATATTCTTAATTTTTTTTACTCTTTTATCTTCTTTGTCAAGAATTTAGATTATATATATATATACTCAAAATTAAATACGTAAAAAAAGAAAAAAAATAACAAAAATATAAAATGAAAAATAATTCAAAAGTAAAAAATTGGAAACAAAGGGAAAAGAAAACAAATTAAAAAATAACAAATAAAATATAAACAAAAAAAAATTGACAAAAATTAAAAACGAAAATATTAAAAGCAAAAAATCATCATATAATAAGAAGGAAAAAAACCCATAAACAAAAAATAGTAATAAAAAAGAGAGGTTTGAAAAATAAAGATGAGACAAATAAAAAGAGATAAAGGAATATTGTGAGGAATGGAAAGGAGAGAAAGAGATCATATTGGTTTCTAAAATATTTTTTTAAAATATGGAGGAAAAATATATAGGCAAAAATACAGTTTTTATATTTATATATAATTAATTGAAATAAATAAATTATTAAATAATAACAATTATTTCTATTATTCATTTAAAAAATTTTTATTGTTTAGTCCTTTAAATATATAGAAACAATAAAATAGACTTCCAAGTACTTTAATTAAATTTTTGGTCCCCAAAGATTTTTTAGAAAATAGTCTCTGTTTTTTTATCATCATTTTTTTTTATTTACATAAAATGCTATTCCGTAAAATGCAACAATACGTGAACATTTACTTTTTGTGATGTGTATACGTGAATATTTGTGTTCATATTTTTTTTTTTGATAAGCAACTATATATATATATAATGAGATGGTCTTCTTACTACACGATAAGAAAAATACCATGTGCCCTGCAAGACCCCACAAACACCACCACCAAAAGTTTCAGAAAGGGACCGCTAGCCCCTAACAAGAGATCCGCCAAACCCTAATAAGGCATCTCAGGACTCGGTCCCAAAATACAAAAAGATCCCAAGAAACACCAAAATAAAATACACCATATCTACACTAATAACAAAACCATAAAAACACATACTTCACATCTTAAAAGATGAAGTCGAGAGATAAATTTGATTGGATAGGATCAATCCTCCACACTGACCTGCGGCAAGTGCCCTATCTGCATGCCAAAGGTTAAACTCTAAGCCAAATTCTTGTGCAATAAAATTCTTGGAATCAAACTCTCCCCACCTCTTCCAACCAAGAGTGAGTCTCTATAATAGAGAAGTTACGTCTCTTTCCCTTATTTATTCCAAAGACAACAAAAAAAGAACACCTCAAATACCTCCAATCATTAAAATGAAAACTCCCAATTTCAAAACAACCAAGCACTAGAACCCCCAATTATAGCCAACTTCACAAACCCAAGTGCAAAAAAGAGATTGTTAGTACACCCATACCGCCAAGGCCTTTTTTTTTTTTTTTTTTTAAACTTTTCTTTTTCAGAATTGAGACTATTTTCTTATAAGGTTCTCCCCCATCAAACTCTGCAAAAATTTCATCAATCTCATCTTTTGGTCTAGATAAAGAATTACTCCCCAGAAAAATAAGTTACCACATCTCTATCATTAACCATGACAATTTGTTTATCTCTAAAGGTAGTACCCTTCTCTAGTAAATCCTTCCTTGTTAGAAGAAATGACCCCAATAGCTCTAGATTTCCTATTGGATCAATAGATGCAAAAATTTCCTTTGATGAATATAAGCTCTTGAGTTGCAATTCGGCTATTATAATCTCATCTACATCTTCCACTACCTCCCATGTATCAGAATTAGATTCATAAACTTCTACTAACGGTGAAATCCCCTCAACAACGGTTGAAGATATCCTTGTGGACTTTGGTTCCAACAGTTTATGTTGGCCGTTCTCATTGAGAATCTCTTCCCTATTAGAAATATCAACACCTTGAATCAAAATGCTCTCCTGATTGTTATAGCAAAAATGATAGTCAATGCACAAATTAGAATCCACTTTCTCAACAAAGGAGTCAAATGTCTCCACTCCACAAATCTCCACGGCCCCAATTTGATTAAGAGTCCTTGTTTTCTCAGACAACTCCCTCTCCATACAATTAACTACTTCACTAACCAAACTGAAATTAAGACCAACACTCCTATCAATTGCAAATTCAATACACTCCAACTGACTATTTTGAGTACGAACCTCTAAGACTTCCTTCTCCAAGCAATCCATAACCAAATCTACTAAACTGAAAATTGGTCCCTCAATTCATCAATTGATGCAAGAGAACTCCAATCAACTTCTACAAATTTTTTGGTATGGTGAGAGGCATTTGGTTTTCCCAAAGTGCTTTTGCCATGAATCTCATCTCTTCCCATCCTATTGAATTTACTTCTCTCTACCCCATAAGCAAATTTAACTATCAATGTTGAACCCATAATTTTCACACCATTTAGAATTCTAATAGCTTTTGAAGCTTCTTCGAGTGAGGCATATCTAACAAAACCAAATTTTGATCTCCCCACAACTCTCCTTTTATTAGGGATGAATGCATCTGTAACAGACCCATGCCACTGAAATATTTTCCTCAAGCCCCAATAATTCACATTTTCTGGTAAATTATCAACGAAAATGGAGAAAAACTTCCCCCAATTTTTCTTGTGTTTCTTTATTGACCTCACTAAGAGCGATAAAATCCCAATCAAACCCGATCGAAATCTAGATTAAGGTGAAGTGAGAAAACAACACAAACCACTGTAGAGATAATGTAAACTGAACGGCTTACCCCTGTTGCCAAGAGAACTCAGATCTGAACAACATACTCCTGTTTACAGTGTCGCCAACGAGAACTCAGATCTGACCACCCATACCTACAAGGCGAGATTCGTCGGAATCTGGCAACGAACGGTTTAGAAACAGATGAATAGCCGTGATATGAGTTGGTTTTTGCTCCGCCTCTTGATGCGACGATCAAGAGTTTCTGAGGGTTGGTGATGAGATAATAACGCGAACAAGGAGCCAAATCTGGCTATGCTACTCCCGACGGCGACGTTCGCCTGAAGCAGACGCCTCACTCCAACGGATCAAATTCAAGCTTCCCAAGAGACAGTTTCTCTCTTTTAACTGGACCCTTTTGGTTTTTTTTCCCGAACAGGGGAAGTATTTTGGATCAATCAAAGCCAAAGCCTGGAACTCCCTCTACTCGGACAGATACGACGATAGGGAATGGTAGAGGAGAAAGTGACACCTATAGGAACCCAGATCTACCCAGTCTCATCTCGACGGCGAGAGTCACCGGAGTCGGCGGAGCCGAGGGAAATCAAAACGGACGGATTTCAAAATGGCCCTGACACACTTCCCAAACACAGCTTCTCTTTCTACCTACCAGTAATTGCTTATTTTCAATTGATATTTTCCTTTTGTGTTCATATAATTTGTGTGAATATTCGCGTATTATTTGTGTATAGATGTGGCTGTTAACGTTTGTGTCTGATGTAATGTTCGTTAGCTTTACAACTTGAAATTGAAGATGAAGATTCGTGAATATTCTTATTGTTTGTTTGAGTGTGTAAATATTTTCGAATTTCAGTAGGAACCAATATTAATACGTTGTGTTATTAATATAATGTGTGGACATTAACGTTAATTACCTCTCACAATGAATAAATAAAAACACAACTCAAATGAACATTCACAAAAAACAAAATAAACAAATAAGAATAATCATAATTAATAAACAAAACTCCACCAAAATCAATGAAAACAACATATCAAAACAAATTTGGAACAAACTCCACCACCACCATACGGAATTTCCACTATCGTTAGAATGACAACGACGAAGTGGTGATTTCCACCATCGTTTGGAATTTTCCAGATCTAGAAAATTCCAGATTTGAAAAAATGGAGATCGAATCCATCGAAAAATTGTCGTTTAATTCCTACTACTGTGGTTACAAATTTTTTAGATTTGAAAATGGAGAGAGAGAGAGAATATTTACCAAAATACAATGAACAGTGTGAATATTCACTAAACCACAACAAATATTTATCAAAACACAAACACTATATGAACTATCACAATTATTTACCCCAATATTTTAAATAATTGTAAATGGTCAAGAGAGAAAGTGTAAAAAAAAATTAAGAACTTAAAATTAAAACCAACCAGGGGTGAAAAATGTAATTAATGGCCAACGATTCAGATCGGTAATGGCGGTGGCGAAAGGCGAACGGCGATGATTGTTCCAAACGATTATTTTCACAGCGCGATTGTTCCAGATCTGAAAACTTTTCAGATAAAAAAAATTCCAGATTTGGATTTTCAAAATCTGAAAATCCAGATGTGGAATTTTCTAGAGAGAGAGAGAGAGAAAGACCTATCCATGGTGGTGACTGGTTCATGGGGAACATATTTCGGAGGTAGTGCTGATTTGTGTCACATCGTTTCGGAGGTGGTGATGGTGAGGACAAGAGGATATTGGCGACAGCGACTCGTTCCTCCATAAACGTTGTAGCGGTGATGGCAGCGCTGCTATTCATCTTATTCCTATCTCTGGAGTACGTTGTGATGCTGAGAAAGGTGGATATCTTAAAAAACGACGACTGTGCTTAATACTTCTATGTCCTCAATTAGTGTTTGTAGCCGTCAATGTTGTTGCAGTATCCCCATTTAAAGAACCGCTTGGGTTGTGCGTATTGATGGTGGGGATGACAATAGAGAGAGAAGGGGGCTAAAAAATGAAAGGGAACTTTAGGGTTTCTCCATTATATATGTAGCGGTATAAATATTCATCTACAATTTTTTTAAATGTCAAGAACTATATACTGACATTGTTTTCGAAAAGAATAAATTATAACATGATTGTTTAGAAGATTTCTTTATTAAATTAACTCTTAAATAAGGGTTAAACAATACAAACCTATTAATTTAATTGAAATTTATTTAAATAGTTTATCAAAATATGGAGACAAAAATTTGTAGGTAAAAATATTATTTTCATATTTCCATATATTTAATTTAAATTAATAAATTATTAAAGAATAAAAAATATTTATTTTATTATTAATTTAACTAAAGTTTCTTTAAATAATTTCTCAAAATATAGTGGCAAAAAATGTAATGCGATTTATATGACAAATATTATATTTATATATATACAAAAAACATATTCTCTCTACTCAATTTTTTTTTTCTTTTTTCTCTTTTTTTTTTTTTTCTCAATTATGTCTAATATATAAACAGGACAAACATAAAAATTGTAAATATTTCTTAACTGTCTGATATTTTGGGAGACGAAGAAAGGTCTATATCAAATAAAAATATAACATAAATATAAAATGTCTATTTATATTTAATTTTACACACACACACACACACATATATATATATATATATTGACTTGTGAAATTTTGCGAACTAATAAGTTTGGGACAGACTTGCACTTAAAGCCTGCAAGTAAAAGAACCATGCTTAAAGACTCATACAATTCAGTAACTTAACTTGAAAGCATCCATATGTGGGAAAATAAACAAACAAAACAGGTGTATAAATCCATCTTCTTCCCAACATTTATCCAATAGTGTATTCCTCATTCATTCCGTGGTAATCCCATCTAATTAAGTTAGCTAAAAATGGCCCTCGCAATTTCCTTGAAGTCATTTCTTCTTCTTCTCTCCCTCTCACTCTTTTCCTGTTCGACGTTTGCTCGTGATTTCTCGATAGTCGGTTATTCTCCTGATGATTTGACATGCATCGATAAGCTCATCAACCTCTTTCAATCTTGGATGTCAAAGCATGGAAAAACATACAGGAGCATTGAGGAAAAATTGCACAGGTTCGAAATTTTCAAGGATAATTTGAAGCACATCGACGAGAGGAATAAGAATGTTTCTAATTACTGGCTAGGATTGAACGAGTTCGCTGATTTAAGCCACGAAGAGTTCAAGAACATGTATCTGGGGCTCAAGGTTGACCTGTCTAAAAAGATACAGTCCCATGAAGAATTCAGCTACAGGGATTTTGTGGATTTGCCCAAGTCCGTCGATTGGAGAAAGAAGGGTGCCGTAACTCCTGTCAAGAACCAAGGTTCATGTGGTAAGTTATTTTGAGAAAATTAATACTCTCTCCTTAATGTGCTGAAAAATGAACAGAGAAAAGGAAGTAGAAAAAGAAAAGTAATAGTTATGCGTGTGTGCAGGAAGTTGCTGGGCATTCTCGACGGTGGCTTCCGTTGAGGGGATTAACCAAATAAAAACAGGAAATTTGACAGCGCTGTCGGAGCAAGAGCTGATCGACTGTGACACCACCTACAACCACGGATGCAACGGGGGTCTCATGGATTATGCATTTGCTTACATCGTTCAAAACCAAGGGCTTCATAAGGAGGACGACTATCCCTACCTCATGGAAGAAGGCACATGCCACCAGAAAAAGGACGTATCGGAGGTAGTGACCATCAGTGGCTACCATGACGTGCCGGAAAACAACGAACTCGACCTCTTGAAAGCCCTCGCCAACCAGCCTCTGAGCGTCGCCATCGAAGCTTCCAGTAGAGATTTTCAATTCTACAGTGGGGTACGTACAGAAAATTAAAGCATGTCGTTTGTTGTTTCCAATACTTTCATCATATTTCATTTTTACCCCCTCTACTTCTTCACTCCCTTTTATTTTTTGATCATTGGGAAAAATTTATATATTTTGTTAAAAAGTATGAAAAATTTAATATTTAATGAAAAAAAGGAAGAAACTAACATTGCATGTGTCTTTGTCTGTTCTTTTCCTATCTATATTTTTATTTTTCTAATAATTATAAAAAAATTAAATTAAAATAATGAGTAATTTTACTTATTTTATATAAAGTTTGGATGGCGAAACAAATTACACTATACATATATATATATATATATATGTATTTTTTTTATTTTTTTTTTTTTTATTTTTTATTTTTTATCATTTTCCTTTTAGTTAGATTGAAAAATATTATTTTTTCTAATCTAATAAAAGTAAAAGGGTTAAGTGATTTTTTTTTTTTGAAGGAGTGAATGATTTGAAAGGACAAAGGACAATTAACCCTTATTATCAATAAATATCTATACGTGATGTGTGACAAAATTTTAGGTTTTTTTTTTTTTTTTTTTCAAAATCTCAAATTTCGTAATCTACTATTCATCAAATCCACTTAATATAGTAATTTTTTTAATAGTTCAAAATTATTATAAGCCATAAAAAATATTATAATTTTTTACATAAAAAAATTATAGTGCACAGTGCCTTTTACGTATTATAGTAAGTATATATTTTTGAAAATATTATCGTGGTGAATTGTATGACATATATATATATATATATATTCTTTTTTTTTTTTTTTAAATTTGTGGATTGTCCATCGAGAAATTTGATAAAATTGTAAAGTATTTATGGTATGTAGGGCGTTTTTGATGGGCATTGTGGAGCGGAGCTTGATCACGGAGTAGCGGCGGTTGGGTACGGAAGCATGAAAGGGATGGATTACATAATTGTGAAGAACTCTTGGGGATCACGATGGGGAGAGAAAGGGTTCATAAGGATGAAGAGGAACACTAGGAAGCCTGAAGGTCTTTGTGGTATCAACAAAATGGCTTCTTATCCTACCAAGAATAACTGATCGATCCTATATTTCATTCCCTGTTTCGTTCACTCCACCAAAACATCCATGATTCCATTGTCTTTGATACCCACTCTCTTACTCAAATAATACATTATTGTTCTGTATTTTTTTCTTCCAAAAGTATAATTAAGATTTAATTGCATAATTTATGGTTTCTAATTGGGAAATTTGAGGTAGAATTTTGCAAAAGCCGAATTTGGAGGACAATGAAAGAGTCAATCTGTGGTAAATTGGATTCTACTTAAATCTTGAACCGTGGAAGAAGAATCGAACATTCAATTTGAATTCAGAAAAGTGTGAGGCACAATGCGCGAAGTATTAAACTTTAAAAATTCGTACAAATGTTTGACGGGCTTACTTCAAATCAAATTGGAATTAATTCTATAAGATATCATTTTTGAGCAGTAGTGGATCCAGAAAATTGGTTGAGGAGGACTAATTTTTCAGAAATTATTACACATTTTTATAATATAGGGATTAATTATATAAATTTTTAAAAGAATTTTAATCATTTTTTCTGAAAGTATAGGAATAATAATAAAATTTTTCAAAAGTTCAAGGAGAACTCGAGTATCTTTTGGCACTAAGCAACTCCACGACTACTTTTGAGGAGGACTGAATATTGATTTAATTTGTTTAAAAGTTAGGGGTTTCAATGTTCAATTCCGATAAACAATCAAAATTAAATATAAATTATTGTAAGGGGTAAAATTAATATTCAATTGGACTTGAGAATCCTCCTGATGCGGGAATTAAAGTGTAACTTCCCACTACATTAGGGTATAACTCTCAATAAATAGCCATATTATGACATAATAGAGAGTCTAGAAAGGCGTAACGGCTGGAAGTTGTCAAGTCTATAAATAGGAAAAAACTGGAAGTTGTCAAGTCTATAAATAGGAAAAAAGGCATCACATTTACATTACTTAAGCTTTCTCTCATATTATATTCTTAAACTTTTATTCTTAAGCTTTCTCTTATATTATATTCTTAAACTTTTATTCTTCTCTAAAGATAATGTGATCTTATTTTCATGTCGGAAATTCTTTGGCCGATATTATACCGGTGACCCTTTATAGAACTATTGGTTTTGCAGGTTGGATCGCAGATTGCGGAGGTTTCCTGCTACTTGGGATTTTTTGACAACATTATTTGTCGCCCTATGTAGAAAGCAGAGAAAAAAACATGATCGCCCGTGTCTCATAAACCACCGGCAGTTCTACATTGCCATCGGCAAAACCACGAATCGCAAAGGAGAGAAAAATCGTTCCTAATCTGTTTTTATTCTGAAGCCAATGAACAGGTCTACAGAATCAATCGTTGATAATCGTCGATAATCAATAATCAATGACGAAGACGACGAAAAAGACGAAGCAACAAAAATAATTATCAATTCAAAGAGAACGACGACGAAGAAGAAAAATCTCCGATGGAGTGCCCTCAATCGAAACTCTGAATATGGAAACGATTTGCAAACAATAAAGAGGCTGAACAGATCGACAACTATTCAATCAAAAATACCGATCGATGAACAAGATCCAAGTAATCAAAGTCAATCGATGACTTCAATCGAAGATTTCGATCAAAAACAGAACCGAAGTACAATCGGTGAATAAACAAATCGACAAACAAGGAATGGATCCGGTCTGACCTAAAGTGAACATCAGATCTGACCTGAACTATAGCTCCGATCTGGCCTGGATCGGATCCCCGATCTGAACTTAATCACAACCGGACCTCCGATCTGAACATCAACGACAATCGTGGTGAGAAGCAACACACCCGATTCGGATCAATAGATCCCCTATTTTCGGATCTGGGTCTTCAATCCCCATCGGCGATCGCATAAAGAAAACCAGAGCTTGGAGTCGTTTCGGCAGAGAGAGACGAATCGTCTGGCCGTGGAAGCGAAAGTGGATATCTCCGACGAAATCAGAAACGAGAGAACAGAAGATAATCAAAGGAGATGGCGGCTGCAACATGATGAAGTCAATAAGCAAACAGAACATCAGCAGCTGCAATGGAAGAAGGGGATAATTTAACCTAGGGCTAATTACTCGAAGGCCTCGTAAGATAACAAGTATGCTTACGGTTCGTTTGGTTGTACGGAATTGAACGAAAGTGGAATAGAATTGAAGAAGTAATAGAATGAAAGAAAAAATAGAATGAAATTGTTAATGAAATTACTATTTTATTATCTTGTTTGGTTGGTATGGAATGAGGTAAAGAATGAAATAGTAATATATAGTAAAATTTCTATTATGTTTTTATGAAATTATTATTCCATTATCTTATTTGGTTGGTATGAAATGAGTAAAATAATAGAATAAAATATAATAAAATTCTCATTATGCCCTTATTACAAAATTTTATTATATTTCACTATTTCATTCTTTCCCTCATTTTATTATATTTCACTATTCCATTCAATTTTAGGTTTCTATTCTCTAATTTCTGTTTCTGTTCTCAATTTTCAGTTTCTATTATCTAATTTTTGTTTCTGTTCGCAATTTTCAGGTTCCATTATCTAATTTTCTGTTTTTATTCTTAATTTTCAGTTTATGTTCTCAATTTTCTGTTTCTGTTCTTAATTTTCAGTTTCCGTTCTCAATTTTTTGTTCTCTAAATTTCTGTTTTTGTTCTCAATTTTTAGTTTATGTTCTCATTTTTTGTTATCAATTTTCTATTTTTGTTCTTAATTTTCATTTTTTGTTCTTAATTTTCAGTTTCCGTTCTTAATTTTATGTTTTCTAATTTTATGTTTTTGTTCTCAATTTTCAGTTTATGCTCTCAATTTTCTGTTTCTGTTCTCAATTTTTTGTTTCTATTCTCAATTTTCTGTTATCTAATTTCTATTTATGTTCTCTAATTTTTATTTCTGTTCTTAATTTTTAATTTTTGTTCTTAATTTTCAAGAGCTTAAATATAAGGGCTATTATGTAATTTAAGATGTTAATTCTATTGGGTTGAAATCCCATTCCACCTTATCTCAAATGGAATCCCATTCCACCCTATTTCATTCCAATAGAATCACAAAAGTGATTCCATTGGAAAACTAAACAACGGAATAGGAATCGAGCGCAGAATGTGATTACATTCCGCCCCCGATTCCGTCCAACCAAATATGCCGTTATAGTTTTTGCCTTGAAGTTTATTTTTATAAGTTTTTGATTTGATGATAAATCAAGAATCGAAAATAAGTACGATCTCGAAACGCTCTGAAGAAAATATTAAATTACAATTTGCATCTTATAGATTCAACTTATGAATTACACTATGATATTTAGAGACAATTTAATACTTGTGATAGAGAAATGATATGTTGAGGTGCATTATAATTACGGAATATGTCCCATAATTTGATTGGACTATTTAAAATCGTAGGGCTGTATTTACAATTTGTATCCTCAAGTTTACTCTTAGCAATAAGTACTAAAGTTCCTAAGGTAATATCTACATTTACTGTTTATGCCCTCAAGTTTATTTTACTTACAAATTGCGACACATGTGACATGCATAATGTATTTTTGCCCTACTTGCACAACAACCCTTCCTCTAGCACCATTACTGTGCAATAAATATAAAAATTGTGGAAAAGATCCCTAAATTATTGAAAAATATTAAAACTAGCCCAAAACTTCCGTATAAAATAAAAAAAATGCCGTTTTGATTCCCGAAACGATGGAATTTGGCTAAAATCACGTTGTACATTGATCCAGCGGTCTTTCTCAGAAGGCCGTTTCCACCCAAAAATGTTTTTTTTTTTAATAAAAAATGGCCACAATTGACTTTTTTGGTGAAATTGGGCCTTGGGGTGCTCTCTTTGTGCCAAGAAGTCCCACACTTGTTGCACTGCATCACTTAGTAGTACTGTATAACAGCTGAATGTTTCACTATGTATCGGGACACAAATCAAGTGTTATGTGTAACACAAAACATACTGGATTAGTATAATATTACGCTCGTGCGAAAAATCTGACAACCTAGGGCTAATTACTCTAAAGCCCCTAAGGTGGTAAGCATATTCACATTTAATGCCCATCAAGTTTTAAATAAGCTTATGGATTATTGAATTGGAGAAAATTACATTTTTTGATTAGATACTTCAAGTACCTAGGAGAAATATCGAAATTACACTTTGTATATTCTAATTTAGAAATTATGATGCTACATGTGATAATTAGAGGAAGTTTAGCATTTACCAAAGCAATAAATGTAGGGAAATGTATTATGATTGCAGAATATGCCCCATAAACTTGTAAGGATTATTCGAAGTCCTAGGGCTCAACAAAATTACACTTTGACCGTTATAACTTTTATTCCAACAAATTACATGTTATGAGGGCAATATTGGCACTTTAAAATATCCAAGTACGTCCAACGGTGTACAAGATTAGATAAACTCGATTCTACTATGGAATTAGTGCCTTTCAAGTCAAACCCTTTAAGACCTGTGCAAAATTACTAAAGAGGGAGGAAGCACTTAAAGGCGTGGTCCGAGATCAATTCAAAACTGAACACTTGTTGTGTCACGAATAATAAATTAATCACTTAGCATAACTAGATAATATGATGAATATGCAGTACACCCACATTATGGTAGACTACGAATTCAGGCGTTAGAAATCACAGGAGAAATTCTTAAGATCACAAAATGCAACTTGCCTCTGGAAATGCCTTGGGTAATTACACCGTTACAACTTATCTTATATTATCCTGAAGGATGCAACTATTTGTTTGTTAATGATTATTATGTGGCATACAAGCTTTTATTCTTATAGAGCAGGTTAAAAAGTTACATATCTCGGTCAAGTCCCATGAACAAAAGGGTAATCGAAAGGATATAGAAAGCGGAGTAGAGTTCAACCCTCCCTAAGATAATCAATTACAAAGAACTTAAGTCAAATGAAAATTTGCGAAGGAGACTAAGTTCTGAACTTAAGCCCGAGGACATCACAAGGGGGTAGGATTATTTTTAATCGCAGGAACAATCACTGAAAGAAGAATCGGTCTATGGTCTCTTTAAAGCCAACAATTCATTCATAAATCGTTTAGCAAATAAACCAGTTATAAAGGAGGGCAAAGAGGAAGAGAAAAATATACAAATACCCTAGGTGTGAGAGTAACTCCCCGGCAGAAGAAGACGGGTCTGAGAATACCTCGTCTGAGGATAGTTCCTCAATAATAAAACACTGGAAGTGATAAAAATCACCAAGTGTAAAGAAAAAAACAAAATTGCCTAGCTTAGCGTATTCGCAAACTGGACTGCCTAGCTCGTTTTGTCAACTGCCCGCCTAGCTCAGTTCGATAACTACTTAGCTCAGTTCGTCAACTGCATACCTAGCTCAGTTCGACAACTGCCTAGCCCAGTTCATCAACTAACTGCCTAGCTCAGTTCGACAACTGCGTGGCCCAGTTCGACAATTACCTAGCTCAGTTCGTCAACTGACTAGCTGAGTTTATAAATTGATTACCTAGCTCAGTTCGACAACTGCCTAGCCCAAGTTCGTCAATTACCTAGCTCAGTTTGACAACTGCCTAGCTCAGTTCGTCAACTGATTGCCTAGCTCAATTCGACAACTACCTAGCTCAGTTCTTCAACTGACTACCTAGCTCAGTTCGACAACTGCCTAGTCCAAGTTCATCAACTGCCTAGCTTAGTTCGACAACTTCCTAGCTCAGTTCGTCAACTGACTGCCTAGTTTAGTTCGACAACTACCTAGCCCAGTTTGTCAATTGACTGCCTAGCTCAGTTCGATAACTGCCTAGCGTAGTTCATCAACTGACAGCTAAACTCAATGCGATAACTGCCTAGCCTAAGTTTGTTAATTGCCTAGCTGAGTTTGACAATTTCCTAGCTTAGTTCGTCGATTGACTAGCTAGCTCAGTTCGACAAATACCCAGCCTAGTTTGTCAACCGACTGCCTAGCTCAGTTCGACAACTAACTAGCTCAGTTCGTCAACTGACTGCCTAACTCAGTTTGACAACTGCCTAGCCTAGTTTGTTAACTGACTGCCTAACTCAGTTTGACAACTGCCTAGCCCAGTTCGTTAACTGACTGCCTAGCTCAGTTTGGCAACTGCCTAGCCTAGTTCTTCAACTGATTACCTAGGTCACCAATTAAACTAAGTATCGAAGATCAGCCCATCAGTTCACCAAATTAACTGAACTGCTAAGATTAACTCGACGCACCAACCTGCTCTAACCAATCCACTCAGTAAACACTTAATGTCAAATCACCAAATTTCGAAGCTTATGCCAAGCTGCTCAGATTGTCTTGGAAGGACACTGAGCTACTCGCAACAACTCACTCAAGAGCTAATGTGTGATAAGTTACTAAATTTCAGTACTTATTTGCGACGAAAGAAATCCAACAGTTTTTTGATAAATAACGGATACATCATTACAGCCCAAAAAAAGAAGAAAGGAACTTTACATTCTTCATCCAACTTGACAACATCTTTTCCCAACATAAATCAGAATCCACTATCGTGGGAATACCTCCAATAAGAATTCATCTTTCATCTTGTTATATGACATCCTTCTCAAGGTATTGTTCTTTCCCAATCTTAAACTCATCACTCCCTACTATGGAGTTAGTGCAGAATTGAATGTGTGTCTAGACTTTAACCTTGGTTGAGTGAAAACCAAGTGACTTAGACCAGCTTCTCAACGAAACCGAGCTGCTCAGATCAGTTCGTCAAAGTAAAGTTGACAAAAATAGTTTGGAGTAATAGCAAAGTGAAAGAAGAGAAGTTGACATTTCGTCTCGTTTCTTCGATTCAACACTCGGGTCAGAGGGGCAAATGATGCGGGAAAAATTCCCGCCTAGTGGGGGAGCCAATTAAGGTATAATTCCCCAGTATATTAGGGTGTAACTCCCCAATAAATAGTTATATTAATGGGGGTGTAACTCCCCATTAATGACGACATAATGGAGAGCTCAAAAAGGTGTAATGGCTGGGAGGTGACAAGTCTATAAATAGGGAAAATGTATCACATTTACATTACATTCAGTCTTAAGCTTTCTCTCATATTATATTCTTAAGCTTTTATTCTCTAAAGGATAGTCTGATCTTATTTTCACACTGGAGGTTCTTTGGCCGACACCACACCGGTGTCCCTCCATAGAATTAACTGGTTTTGCAGGTCAGATTACAGGTTGCGGAGATTTCTGGCACGTGAAGAACTGTAACATGTATTGGGAATTTTTTGGCAACATCATCTCCCAAATAATTATGTAGATTTAAATTATAATAAACATATTTCTTTAAAGAAATGAATTTCTTAATAATAAATAATTTATGTTCTGACTTTTTACTTTCTTTTTTCTCTTCACTTTCGTCATGGAACTTTTGCATGTATATGATATTTTATTTTTTTGCCAGTATAACCTAAACTAAAAAAAAGAAACAAATCCTCCCAAGGGCCAAACTTGTTGATTCCATTCATAATTGATAGATGGTCTAAAAGGGGGATATTTGTCTTTTATTTTATTTTTGTGATTTAAGTTTTTTTAATATAAAAATGAATAGGGGAAATTCTATGCTAACCAAACCGGAAAAAAAAAAAAAGATTCTTGGACTTGTTTTATTTTAAAGGATTATTTAGACAAATATACTATTTTCGGATGGGGGTCTTTGTCATACCCCACCCTTGGCTCCAATGTCCAAGGCCGGGAGTGACGTCGACATGATGTCACCCGACCAACCACATGTATTTATAAACTATTTAATGATATGGATTTTTAAAGAAAAAGATATAGATACTTTACCAACTCAAAATATTCAGCGGTTATACAAAACAACTATTTCATAACAAAATTACAAAAAGTTCAACTGCTCACTCCCAACAATTGTCTTATCAACCGCCAAAATAAAACCCACTATATCCTCTGACTCTGCCTAACGCCAGTAGTGGACCCGTCCCTAACTAAGGTACCTGAGATAAAATATTTTATCGGTGTACTATCTTCATAATATAAAAATAATTTATGGATCAAGCATAATTATCAACACTACCTTTCAAAACAGAATATAAATATAACTGCAAATTGAGCCAAAATAAAATACCATAGCTATCATCATTAATAAAAAAAAAAACATTTACATCAACTAATCAAATTACTTCGATATATGATAAAATACCATACACATATTTCTCTACTAGCAATAGAATCGTTTCACCTCACGATCGAGAGTTATAACGGTACCGTAACTTGTAAAACTATAGAATCTAAGGTTGTTATTAGTGTTAGGGCCATTTAATATCTCCAATGGTAAGAACCAATACGTGGTATAAGACCACCATATTATGATGATAGTCATCATCGTCAACAACAACAACAACAATAACAATCCACCTACAGGACTTGTCCTCTTGTCAAGTCACAACATAACGTCCTATAGGACATATCCTTCTATTAGAACCAACAACATCTTGCAGGATATGCTCTTCTGTCGGGACCACACTATGACATAGTATTATAAAAATATTTTTTCGCATTTAATCATTTACTTGATCCATTTAAATGTTATAAGACAGTCCATTTTAATAATTTTTTTTTTTTTACAATTTAATATGAAAATATAATTTAATAATTTACCTAGAAGACAATACACTCATATCGATACTACATTACTTTTTACACTACCGTCGAAACTCTGTCGTAGTCAGTGATGCTTGAGAACCTAACATACGACAAGACCTAAATTAAGAATCTATCTAATATGAAAAAAAATGCATGAAAGGCATGCCAATCAAATTAATGCATTATTTCCTAATTCGAAATAATTTTCCTCGATTTATATTTATAAATCTTGAAAATTTAACATAACATTTTTTTAAACTAACTTCAAATAAATAATTAAAATAAATTATCCATCTTTAATTAAAAATCAACTTAAATAAATAATCTAATTCACTAAGTTATTTAATTACCAAATAGAAATTCAACCCCATACTTTTTTTTTAACATGAAATTTAAAACCATTAAATTCTTACAACAAGCTAACTCTAAAAAAAAATATCAAATATAATCTAATAACTATAATTTAATGATAACCAAAAATTACATTCTCTTGCTAATTAACTACCTACATAAAATATCAACAATTTAATATAAGCTTAATTAGCAAGTTTTTTTTTATTTAACAAAAATCACCGTAATATTAAATATTTTATATATAATCTAAATAATATATTTGATGATTACATAACTAGAATGAATTTTCTTAAATAAATTTTTAATTATATAAACACAAATCAAATATCCAAATACACATATATATGTATATACCTAATATAGTTACATGTATATACATAAATGAAGAGAGAGAAAGAAACTTACAAAATGTAGTCAAGTGTTGAACAAACCGTGTGAGAGAGAGTGAGAATGATAGAGAAACTCCAAACATATCTCTATATTGAGAAGGGATTTATTGATTTATCTATTTATTAGGTATATATACTATATTAGGTATATATGTATATACCTAATATAGTTACACGTATATACATAAATGAAGAGAGAGAAAGAAACTTACAAAATGTAGTCAAGTGTTGAACAAACCGTGTGAGAGAGAGTGAGAATGATAGAGAAACTCCAAACATATCTCTATATTGAGAAGGGATTTATTGATTTATCTATTTATTAGGTATATATACTATATTAGGTATATATGTATATACCTAATATAGTTACACGTATATACATAAATGAAGAGAGAGAAAGAAACTTACCAAATGTAGTCAAGTGTTGAACAAACCGTGTGAGAGAGAGTGAAAATGATAGAGAAACTCCAAACATATCTCTATATTGAGAAGGGATTTATTGATTTATCTATTTATTTATTTATTATTATTTTCTTTTAGTATACACACACCTACACTTGTGTTGTCCAAACTTGGACAACACAAAAGACACATGAGTTGTCTTCTTTGAAAAGAGGACAACTCAAAAGTTGTGTGTGTGTATATATATATATTCATAAAAATATCCCATCTAAATTAATAAAATATTAACTATGTTCCAAAACTCTTAAAATTATATTCTAATATAATATAATAATCCCTAAATTTTTTAAAAGTCAAAATTAAAATTTACAATTTTTTTTTTTTTAAAATCAAGCTTTTAAATACCTTTATAACCCCTAAAATTTTCAAGGTAAAACTTAAATAGCATAATGAACTCCATTATTTTTCTAAATGTTCTAAAATGCAACTAAAATATGCATATGCAAAAATTAAGCTTTACAGTCTTGGTGTGTCTAACACCTTCCCCGAGCATAACTGACCTCTGAACTATAAATAATTCTCTAGTTAAGTCCTAAAATTTTTGAGTCAAATTTGGTCCATTTCAAAAGATAAAATGATTTTCAAAAATCCTGCTATCCTAGTACACTTTTTAAAATCAATGCTAGATGGCGACTCATTTTTTCTCAAAACAATCGGCCCAAAGAATTGTTTTCAAAATCGGTGCCTAGAAAAGTCCCCTGTACCATTTTCACAAAACATTTGAAAAAAATAAATTTAACCAAAAGCATTTAAAAAACAAATTAGTTTTCCTTTCAAAAATTTAATGGACTAGATGTCTTAAGATAAGAGAGCATTTGGGAGTTTTTTCTTTTTAGGGTACGTCAAATGCCCGCTAGCATTGACCCGTGACGCCCTATTTCGTCGACACTTTCCACGTCCCACTTTTCACTTGTGCCGAGATTCTTGGGTTTGCCTCATCCAAAACTTCCCATCATGTCTTGATCTTTGGATACACTTTACCTTACTGTGCCGACGCCCTTTTTAGCGTGCGTAAGGTCCAACCTTGCGAGGGTCTGGAATGAGGGGCACCCTCTTATAATATTTTAAGCAAAATAATTGAGGCAGCAACAGTAGACATTACATTTTCTGAGGAGGTATAATGGACTCAACAGTATGTCCCAACCCACGATTGTTTCTTTTGGTATAGTCCGTTGCAAAACTTTCGGTGTTGGCATATCAGAAAACATGAAACCATACTGTTTAGCCAATGTTAAACCAAGCCCGACTAACCTAAAAAAGACGTTGGCTAGGATATGGCACCAAAAATCCAAGTCTCCATCATGTCACATGTTGAAAGGGCTAACAAAAAACCTATAGAAGAAATTGTGTTCAAAAGAGTTTCATATTCAAATAATTATTATATTGTGTAATGTTTATTATGGAATTTAAGTTAAAAATTACAACCAATGGTAGCTGCCTACCTGAATTTTCTAGCTCAATATTACTCACACATCTAAATTTTTTACATGTATAAACATGAAACATGAATTCGAAAACCCATAGGGTAATACAAAAACTACCTTTATCTCCTTTCAATTCAAAAATTATATACAAATTTATGCTGCATGATTTCGTCAGCAATAAGTTTCCTCCCAATCTGTATAACACCTGCAACACTTGGATTAACACTTTGAATACCGGTGTGGTATCGGCCTAATATCCTTTAGCGTGAGAATAAGTTAAACAAGTTTCGTGGAGAAAAGGCTTGTGTGTAGCCCTTTGGCCTGAATGACATAATATATACGAAGAATAAAAGTACTTGATTTCCCACATATTTTTCCATGATTGTAACTGTCCTAACATTCATGTGGAAGATTTCTTCATGATCATCACTAGTCTTCATGTTTTATGTGTTTTAATGTGTGTGTTTTCTGTGTTTTAATATGTGTGAGTTTTGTTGTTCATGATGACTATAAATCGATGATGGTATTATCCCCTGATTGTATTTCTGACGTTAATCATAATGCTTATTCGTGTGCTTTCTGCTTGCTTGACATCTCATTTTGGTATAGGTCATTGAGGATTCTCAATTGCACGAGCACTTAGACCCTATGTACCGACCATCCAAATGATTTGACAAAAAATATTCAATTGGCTAGGTTCATTACACAAATAAGGATTTTATAACCTGATTGAGGGAAACTTGAGGCAAAATTTTAGGCTAGGTAGTTTAGGATAGATGACTTAGGCATTCGTTTTGGATCGTTTGAGCCTTGGAAGTCTACCCTGCGAAATCTACCCCTCATTTCCCTTATTGAAGCTTGTAGCCGTTTTGTTCTTAACGCACATTCAAAGACCCTAGACAAATGAAATTATTTCCCAAACCCTTGTCCTTTAACCTTAGGCACGATTCGAAGTTGAATTGTTACCTCATTGGTATGTGTTTGGGCTGATAAAAGCATGCGATTTGGGTTAAAATGAACTTTTGCTTAGTTCAGTATTTCATTGCTCAGTGCTCACTTGTTTAGTGTCTCATTGTTCTAAACATTCTAAACCAAGAAAATGTATAAATTGAATAACTTTGGGGGTGTAGAGAAGAAAAAAAAAATCATACAATTGTCGTTTTTGTTGTTCCCACTAAGTAAATGATTATTGTAGTAATGAATTAAGTTTGAAGCTCACCCTGGAATTATCTATTGGATATTAGTGAGGTCAAGAGGCAAGTATCGTGCCTAGGGCATCTTTCATTAAATGTTACAAACCTTTCTCATATGCCATTTTGTACCTTTGCCCATCTTTACAAACCTATAAAAGTCCTATTGATTTCCTTGACTTGCTTAGCTTACATTAGTGGAGAGTGGAACTTAGTCAGGCCTATGGAAATCCTATGCCACATTAGATTAGTTATGAATCTCATTGGTGGATAATTCAATCCGGTCTTTAGATAGTTATGTGATGAGGGTTATTACACACATACACATAGGAGAGGATCCAAAATGATTTATACTAATATTGAGTGTTGAAATTCTAGAACATCACAAGGACTAGTATTATTTTTGAACTCGAGCTGATCAGGGGTCGTTGAGGATAATTTATTGGTTATCAATTGATATTCAAAACTCACACATCGTTGCCGTTAGTTCTTTCGTGTGTTTTTTGTTTTAGTATTAGCATGTGATCTTTTTGTGGTATTATTTTCTTATACGATCGTTTTGCTTTGTTTTTGTTTTTGTTCGAGGACTAGTAAAATTCTAAGTTTGGGGGTATTTGATAAATTGATTTTTCTTAATTTATCTCCTATTGAATTTTGTAGTTTTTTTGAGCATTTCGTTTGTGTTTTCAATAATTTTTAATTGAATTTTTGTAGGTGAGGTGAATTGGATGAAATCGGTAGAAAATCAAAGTTGTTGATGGAAAGAATGAGGACTGCCCAAACATCGCTACAATGGGCTTGTTATCTACTGCAGCGTGCTATTGCGCAGTAGCGGGGGTAGAAGCGCAATGCAGTTCCCTTCCAGACCAACATTTTGCTGAAACCCCGCGGCAACGGGCTTTTTCTCTTCTGCGGTGCGCCTCCCTTGTAACCCTTATTATCATGGTTGCGCTGTAGCGCACTTCTTCTCCACTGCAATGCTCTCTCTGATACAGGAGAAGTGTTTCAGGCTATTTTGTAATTGTTTTTGGGAATACAAAAAGAAAACGAAGCTGAAATTCAGGAGGACTTTTGGGGAGTCGAATTCACTAATTTCAAGAGGAGAAATCATAGCTTTGGAGGCGAGGAGATTGAAATAGAGATTGAAGATGCTAAAAACTAGGCCAAATCTAGTTTTTCTTTTCAATTTTATCTCTTTACTTTATGTGCATGCTAAATCTTAGATCTGTGATTGTTAGTTGTTTGTAAATAATTAGTTCATGTTTGAAAGTTATTAAAGATATTTTTATGAATAATATGATCATGCTAGGCTAAATCGTTGTTATCTAGGACGTTTTGAATAACTTTGTAAGAATTATGCTATGAGATTCTAAGATTTTATTAATTGGATTTTGTGTTCTAATCATTTGTATTGTTTATGCGTATTTGTTAATATATGCTAGAGGTAAATTAGACATCATAGATGTGTAAGATTTGGCATTCGAGAGGTAATAATCTTGCATATTGAGATCGAAGAAATTCAACCCTTATTGTATTGAGTGCGAGAGGCTAATATAATTTGGGTAGCTATTTGATGGGTAAGACGTAAAGATTGGATAATTAGTTGAGTTGAATAGAGATATGAACTCAAATAATTATACAAATTATCTCTCCTGGCATTCGAGAGGTGAAAGTGAGGTTAATTTAGACACCTACGGTTTACGATTGAACATGAATTCAATTAACAAAGTTGAGGAAAAACATAGTTTAGCAAAGTGATTTTAGACCCCCCTAGCGTTTTCTTTTTATCGAAGGTCCTATAAAAGTCCATAGTTAGTTAATTTCTACGTCAATCGTTATTCAATTTTTAATCAAAATTCACACCAATTTATTCTCAATTACTTAGATAAAATTAGGACATTCCAATGTCGGTACACAGTTAATTTATTTTTACCAATTCTCGAGGGAACGATACTCACTCATACACTTTATTACTTGTTCGACCTCGTGCATTTGCGAGTATTGGTAATAATTAGATTGCGTAACAAGTTTTTGGCAAGTATTCATAGCAATAATAAGCTCGTTGCAGCGGGGTTTGGGCAGACATCGTTCTTTCCACCAATAGCGTCAATTTCCTACCAATTTCACCCAATTCACCTTACCTACAAAAATACAATTAAAAATCATTAAAAACATAAATGAAATTCTCAAAAAAACTATAAATTTAATAGGGGATACATTGAGAAAAATTAATTTATCAATTTCGCCAAACTTGAAATTTTGTTAGTCCTCGAGCAAAAACAAAAACAAAACAACAGGACCACACAAGAAAATAATACCACAAAAGATCACAGGCTAATACTAAAACAAAAGACACACGAAAGAACCAACGACAACGATGTGTGAGTTTTGAATTTCAACTGATGACCAATAAATTATCCTCAACGGCCCCTGATCATCTCGAGTTCAAAAATAATACTAGTCCTTGTGATGTTCTAGAATTTCAACACTCAACATTAGTATAAACCATTTTAGATCATCTCCCACATGTATGTGTGTTATGACCCTCATCACATAACCATCCAAAGACCGAATTGAATTATCCACCAACGAGGTTCATGACTAAATCTGATATAGCATAGGATTTCCATAGGCCTGGCTAAGTTCCACTCTCCACTAATGTAGGATAAGCAAGTCACAGAAATCAATAGGACTTTTATAAATTTGTAAAGACGAGCAAAAGTAAAAATGGTTTATGAGAAAGGCTTGTAACATTTGATGAAAGATACCCAAGGTATGATACTCACCTCTCGACCTCACTAATGTCCAACAGATAATTCTAAGGTGAGCTCCGAACTTACTTCATTACTATAATAATCACTTATTTAGTGGGAACAACAAAAACAACAATTGCATGAAATATTTTTTTCTTCTTCTCTACACCCCAAACTTATTCAATTTATACATTTTCTTGGGTATAGAATGATGAGACACTAAACAAGTGAGCACTGAGCAATGAAATACCGAACTAAGCAAAAGTCCATTTTAACCTAAATCACATGCTTTTATCGGCCGAAACACATACCAATGAGGTATCCGTTCGACTTTGACTCATGCTTATGGTTACAGGACAAGGTTTTGGGAAACTTTCTCATTTGACTAGGGTCTTTGAATGTGCATTAAGAACGAAATGGCTACAGGCTTCAATAGGGAAAACGAGGGATAGATTTTGCAAGGTAGACTTCGAAGGCTTCAAAGGCTCAAATGATCCAAAATGAATGCCTAAGTCATTTCTTCTAAACTACCTAGCCTAAAATTTCACCTCGAGTTTCCCTCAATTTGGTTCTAGAATCCTTATTTGTGTCATGAACCTAGCTAATTGAATATTTTTAGTCAAATCATTTGAATGGTTAGTATATAGGGTGTTGGCCCAGTGACCTACCCAAGAAGAAGGGTGAATTGTGTAGTTATAAAAACTTAAACAATGAAATCTTTCTACACTAAATTTATCAAATAATCAATTTATCCTAAATCAATTATTATTTTCGTTACGCAGCGGATAAGTGTTTATATTCTAAGTGCACACCCAAACAGAATATGATAAAAGTAATAATAAAGTAGCACACCGATATATCCTGATTCAGTAAACTAGCCTTGCCTAATCCAATCCCCCGAGCTCTATAGAGATTCGCTACCTCTAAACCCCTCATTCCTTTAACGGTAGGAACCAAACCCTTACAACGATTCTTTTCCCAGGCTCATAATCAATTTTTGTAATTTTTCTTTTTTCAAGTTAAGGAAGAACCTTATCTTTTTACTAGGCTAAAGACTAACCTAATTATATTACTGGAAGAATTGTAACCCAATCTTTTTAATGGGCTAAATATTAAACCTCACCACACTCACAAGCATCCTTTTCCCAAGTAAGGATTGAACCTTTAAAATTCACTTAAAATTAATTCAATTTCAGGAAGAATCAAAACCTAATTCTTTTCAAGGAAAAGAATAACCTAACATTTTTATACCTTAGGAAAAGATTAAACCTCAACCTTTTTTTACCGAAAAAGATTGAAACCTAGCTACCTGTTGATCCTAAGATTTTGATGGACAATTAAATGTTAATGTTTTTTGGGGGTTTAATGGTTTGTTCAAGTGTTTCAGTTTATTAGTTCCAATAATGAAGATGCAATGACAAATTATGAATGGATGCTAAATGATGATGACAAAGATGATGAAGAATTAAGAGTTTGAAAAAATTAGAAAAAACAACTCAGGTGAATTTCAACTCTTAATATCCCAATTAGGTTCACACCCTACACAAAAGTTTTTATTGTTTATGTGTGTTTTGATAAGATGAAATTATTTGCTCCTATGTGTATTTGAAAAGAAATATTTATAATTGACTTAAATGGAATTTAAGAAGTTAGTGGAGCTTATTTAGAAAAGAAAATGGTTAAAAGGGCAAAAACGTAAATAAGAATGTGTTCAAAACGAGTTTAAAAAATAGATCCAGCATGCATAAGTCGACTGTTAGGTTGACTGGACAAAATAGGTGAAACTCTCTGTATCTCTAAGTCGACAGGTAAGTCGACCAATCAAGAGAAATGAAACTATCTGTATCTCTAAGTCGACAAGTAAGTCGACTGGTGAAGAGAAATGAAACTCTCTAAATTTCCAAGTCGACAGATAGGTCGACCGATGAACGCAACAATTTTTTCTTGGCTACATCCTGAATCGAGCGGTCGACTGGTCGGTCGACTGAGGGCGCAGTTTGAGGATATTGTGGATTCTGATTTCATATCTAAAAGTAGCCGTTTTTGGTTGGGATTTGTGAGAGATTTTAGGGATTTTATGATAATTAAAATATGTTTCATCTATTATTTAATTCCTATTGATTTGGTTCATTAAGTTTGATTTTTTCTCAATTTGGTACATAATATTATTTATATTCTATTTAATTGAGATTGAGAAATATTTGGGAGACTTACTTGAGAGATTTAAAAGCTATAATTAAGTGAATTGAACCAAAATGAAGTCATAATGATATAAGGGGTCTAAGAGAGCATTTAAGTGTCATGACACATGGGAACTAGTTGTTAGAGAGGTGATTTATATCCCATATATATAGACCTGTGTTGTTTATATATGATTAAGAAGTGAGAGTGATTAAGAGATCATATTGAGCTGTTCTAAGAGATATCATTCTGAGATTTTGTGAGAGCTATTCTAAGAGACAATCTTGAGAAGCATTTGCTATTAATCACTGCTGCTATCGGATCTGAAGTAATTACGTTCTATTTATTTTTTCAGTGGATTCTAGGTGAGATATTTCCAATTACTTTCTATTTTGCATTACTTGTTTAATTTTTGGAAATTGATCTTTAGAAATTATTTTTAATTCTTTATTGAAGAAAATATTTTATAAACATTTTCTTGAATCTGATTACGTGCTAAATTATTTGCTATCCATCTTTTGTTTAAAATCAGATTTTCAATCTCACACTTTTCTATTACTAGATTTGGGATATTAATCGAGTTTTAATTTATCTGGGGTGGTAGAAGCTCCGAGTGTGATTATTTTCTTATCAATTTGTATTGGTGAGTAGTATGACGAATTAAATACTGTTGGGGGTATTTAATCAAAGGATAGCCAGTTTTCAGTCTCTTCTTGTAAAGAGATTGATGTAGTAATTCTTTCTGGATAGAATTGAGTTTGAGTGAATTTTGTAACGGTTTAATCCTTACCAGGTTAAAGGATATTTGGAGTGTTGGTAAGGTTTTGGTTCTTTTGCCTTTATGTTAAAAAAAAATTAGGTTATTCTTTAGCCTGTAAGAAGTGGAGGTTATTCCTTAGCATGTGAAAAGGATTTTGTAAAGGTTGATTATGAGCCTGTAAAAGAATCGTTGTGAGGGTTTGGTTCCTACGTTTGAAGGGATCTTGAGTATTAGTGGGTGCGACTCTCCGTGGAGATCGGGGGACTAGATTAGCCAAGAGTAACTTGGTAAACCAATATAAATATCTGGTGTGCTGCAATATTTAATTTGTTTATTATTGTTGTTTGGTGTGTATCTAGTTGATTATATAATTTTGTTGTGATATAAAGATATTAATTAATTTAGGATTAAAATTAATTATTTGATTTATTAAGTATTTTATTCTGATAATTTTTAATTATCTAATTCACGGGGTATTCCATTGGGTTAATAATTGACATCAGATCTAGTTTAGCTCAATATTTTTAGCTAACAAAGATCACATGGCGCACATAATAAGCACACTAGCTGAGGGGCAGTCTATGCACTGACCACCTTTGTTTGAAGGTGAAAGTTACTCGTTTTGGAAAGGCAGGATGATAGCCTTTCATCAGGCTACAAATTATGATGCATGACTAACAATTGAGGATGCTCCGTATATTCTAATTAAAAACAGAGTTGAGAAGAAGAAGGAACAACTAACTGCTTCTGATAAGTAGAAACTCTTTATAAACTCTTAGGCTATTAATATTCTATTTTGCTCTTTAGATGCTTGCAAATATTCTAGAGTTTTAGGTTGTAAATCTGCAATGGAGATGTGGGATAATCTACAAGTTACCCACGAAGGGACAAGTCAAGTGAATCAGTAAAAAATCAACGCTCTTATGAGAAAATTTGAGTTGTTTAGAATGGAGGAAAATGAATCAATTCATGAGATGTATACTCGCTTCAACAATATTTGCAATAACTTGAGCCAACTTGGAAAGCCATATTCCAGGGAGGATAGTGTATGAAAGGTCCTGAGGTCCTTAACAAAAATATGGTAGTCAAAGGTGACGACAATCGAGGAAGCCAAGGATCTTGGCAAATACAAAATTTATGATCTCATAGGCAATTTGATGACTCATGAATCAACGATTAAAGGATATGAGGATGATACCGAAAATAGTAAGAGGAAATCCTTGGCACTAAATGCTCAAAAAATTGAAGAAGAGGATGACAGTGATGATGAAAGTCTTGACAGTGAGCAAGAGAAAAATGTAGCACTTCTCACAAATAAGTTTAGAAGAATGACTTGGCACCCATTCCGTAGAAGAAGAAACCTCAACATGTCTAAAGTGGAATGTTACAACTGTCAGAAGACCTGTCACTTTCAAAACGATTTTCCCGAACCGAAGAAGGATAAAGAAAAGGAAAAGAAGAAGAAATAAAAGAAGAAAGCAAAGAAGAGTAAGAAGAAATCCATGAAGGCTACTTGGGATGATACTGATTTAGTAGCTCGGAAAATTCGGATAGTGAAGACACGTCCATGTTTGCATTAATGGCCACTGGTGGTGAGTTAACTGAAGTTCAAGTTCTTGTCCTTTAAATTTTGATGAATTATTTAATGTTTATCAAGAACTTTCACATGATTATAAAAACTAGTGTTCTAAAATAAGTGCCCTTCAAAGTACAATTAACACATTAAACAAACAAGTGGTGGACTACGAATTTGAAAACAATGAATTAAAATCTAAATTGATGGATTTGCAATCAATTGTTCTCAAATTCACCGGATGTGAAAATAACTTGAAAATGCTTTTGGAAAGTTTGAGGTATTGAATTTCAAAAAAATCTTAAACAAAAACGTTTTCATAAATTCTTTTCTGAAACTGAGAATTTTGTGAGATGTTTTAAATATAATGTTGTGGGGCATACTATTAATAGATATTTTGCTAAAATATCTAATTGTAGACAAGTTTGGGTTCCAAAAGGAACTAAAATTATCCCGACTAACAAGATCGGACCCACTTAGGCTGGGTACCACTTAGGAACTATTTGAGGTGCTCCTTGAAAGTTATTTTAAAAGCATCAATAAGCAAGGACAAATGGTTCCTAGAGAGTGGTTGTTCACGACACATGACGGGCGATAAAGGAAAATTTACATCTTTGACACCTAAAGATGGAGGTCATGTGACTTTCGGAGATAACGTAAAAGGTAAAATTATCGGTATAGGTAATATCGGTGATGGTACTACTATTATTAAAGATATGTTACTAGTTAATGGACTTAAACATAATTTACTTAATATTAGTCAACTATGTGATAAGGGCTATAATGTTATATTTGATCATGATAGATACATTATTAAGAATGGTTATGATAGTAGTATCTTGTTAGTTGCATCACGTTTTGAGAATATTTATATTTGCTCATTTGATGATTTTAATTCTCAAAATTTATCCTGTTTCAATGCTTTATCTGAAAATAGTTGGTTATGGCATAGAAAACTTGGGCATACTAGTATGGAGTTAATTTCTAACTTATCTAAGAAGAGTCTTGTACGTGGCCTACCCGATTTGAAATTTGTGAAAGATAAAGTATGTGATGCATGTCAATTAGGCAAGCAAGTTAGATCATCATTTAAGAAAAAGATGCATACGTCCATGTCTAGATGTCTTGAATTATTGCATCCTAATTTGTTTGGGCCTAACTCTGTTGCTAGTTTCGGTGGTAAGTTTTATGCATTTGTTATAGTTGATGATTATTCTAGACTTACCTGGGTATTTTTTCTTGCTAAAAAAAGTGAGGTTCTATCTATTCTTGCTAAATTTTGTAAACGTATTCAAAATGAAAAACAATGCTCCATTATTAACATTCGTAGTGACAGAGGAAGAGAATTTAAGAATGATGATGTGGTAAGTTATTGTGATGATCATGGTTATGCTCACAACTTTTCTGCACCAAGATCATCGCAACAAAATGGTGTAATGGAAAGGAATAACATGACGCTTTAAGAGATGGCTAGAGCAATACTCAATGAAAATCGCTTACCAATCTATTTCTGGGCTGAAGCAGTAAGTACAGCTTGTCATGTAGTAAATCGAGTATCAATTTGTAGAGGGTTGATAGGTGTGATCTACGTACATATTTCTAAATCGGTTTTGTTAGTTTTAAAGTAATTTTTATAGCGTTTTTATTATGTTTTAATTAGTTTTTATTCTTTTTGTATAAATCAGGTGTGTGGGGCAAAAAGATAAGAAATTGGAGCGAAAACAATGAAATCGAACAAAAAAGGGTAAAAAATGAGAGATTATTGATCTTAAGATTTTGATGGACAATTAAATGTTGATATTTTTGGTGGGACTAGTGGTTTGTTCAAGTGTTTCAGTTTATTAGTTCTAGTGATGAAGATGTGATGACAAATTATGAATGAATGCTAAATGATGATGACAAAGATGATAAAGAATTAAGAGTTTGAAGAAATTAGAGAAAACAACTCAGGTGAATTTCAACTCTTAATATCCCAATTAGGAACACACACGACACAAAAGTTTTTATTGTTTATGTGTGTTGATAATATGAAATTATTTGCTCCTATGTGTATTTGAAAAGAAATATTTATAATTGACTTAAATGAAATTTAAGAAGTTAATGGAGTTTATTTAGAAAAGAAAATGGTTAAAGCGGAAAAAATGTAAATAAGAATAAGTTCAAAATGAGTTTAAAAATTAGATCCAACATGCATAAGTCAACTGGTAGGTCGACCAGACAAAATAGGTGAAACTCTCTATATCTCTAAGTCGACAGGTAAGTCGATCGGTCAAGAGAAATGAAACTCTTTGTATCTCTAAGTCGACAGGTGAAGAGAAATGAAACTTTCTAAATCTTCAAGTTGATAGATAGGTCGACTGATGAACGCAATAGCTTTGGCTTGGCTACATCCTGAATCGAGCAGTTAATTGGTCGGTCGACTGAGGGCGCGATTTGAGGATATTGTGGATTCCGATTTCATATCTAAAAATAGCTATTTTTGGTTGGGATTTCTGAGAGATTTTATGATAATTAAGATATGCTTCATCTATTTTTTAATTCCTATTGATTTGGTTCATTAAGTTTGATTGTTTCTCAATTTGGTATATCAAAATTGTTTCTATTCTATTTAATTGAGATTGCGAAATATTTGGGGGACTTAATTGAGAGATTTAAAAGCTATAATTAAGTGAATTGAACCAAAATAAAGTCACAATGATATAAGGGGTTTAAAAGAGCATTTAAGTGTCATGACACATGAGAACTAACCGTTAGAGAGGTGATTTATATCCCATATATATAGACTTGCGTTCGTCATATATTATTAAGAAGTGAGAGTGATTAAGAGATCATATTGAGCTATTCTAAGAGATATCATTTTTGATATTTTGTGAGAGTTATTCTAAGAGACGATCTTGAGAAGCATTTGTTATTTATCACTACTGCTACTGGATCTGATGTAACTATGTTCTATTTATTTTTTCGGTGGATTCCGGGTGAGATCTTTCCAATTACTTTTTATTGTGCATTGCTTATTTAATTTTTGGAAATTGATCTTTAGAAATTATTTTTGATTCTTTGTTGAATAAAATATTTTATAAACAATTTCTTGAATCTGATTACGTGCTAAATTATTTGCTATCCATTTTTTGTTTAAAATCAGATTTTCAATCTCACACTTTTCTATCACTAGATTTGGGAAATTAATCGAGTTTTAATTTATTTGGGATGCTAGAAGCTCCGAGTGAGATTAATTTCTTATCAATTTGTATTGATGGTATTTAATCAAAGAGTAGCTAGTTTTCAGTCTCTTCTTGTAAAGAGATTGAGGTAGTAATTATTCTTGGATAGAATTGAGTTTGAGTGAATTTTGTAACGGTTCAATCCTTACCAGGTAAAAGGATATTTGGAGTGTTGGTGAGGTTTTGATTTTTTTGTCTTTGTGTTAAAAAGAATTAGGTTATTCTTTAACCTGTAAAATGTAGAGGTTCTTCCTTAACTTGTGAAAAAGATTTTGTAAAGGTTGATTCTGAGCCTATAAAAGAATCGTTGTGAGGGTTTGGTTCTTATCTTTAAAAGGATCTTGAGTATTAGTGGGTGCGACTTTCATGGGGCTCGGGGGACTGGATTAGCCAAGAGTAGCCTGGTGAACCAGTATAAATCTCTAGTGTACTGCAATCTTTAATTTGTTTATTATTGTTGTTTAGTGTGCACCTAGTTGATTATATAATTCTACTGTGATATAAAGATAATAATTAATTTACGATTAAAATTAATTATTTGATTTATTAAGTATTTTATTCTGATAATTTTTTAATTACCCAATTTACTTCCCTCTTGGGTATTCCACTGGGCTAACACTACCTTAACTAGAAATTGACCCAATCGTCTCTAATCCTCTCAAACTTACAAATACAAAAATTTATGAGTTTTTTCCCACTTGGAGCTTCTACCACTGAAGAGTGGTTTATTTACCAACCAATCAAGTACTTTTGAGTTCAAATATTTGTGTGTTTTCAAGTATTTGTTTTTTGTAGTTTAATGTGTTTTTGTGTTGTTTTGTAAATAAATGGGAGAAACAGTTCAAAATGCGTACAGGTGCAGTAATTCCAAGACCCATTTTGACCACAATAAAAATTGATTTTGGAAAAATTTCAAACATTAAAGTTGTATGTCTAAGTCTTATATTTTCATAGATTTTTGAATCACATCAATCAGAGTTCGAACGAAGAAGTCACTGCTAAAAGATGAACAAGTGTCAGATTTGCGCCTTATGGCGTCGCAGCCCCGAAAGGCAGCCACAACGCCAATTTTATGCCCCTAAATAAAACCCTAAATGAAAAAATGGTGCTACAGCGCCAACACACTGAATTTTCCCCTTCTTAAGGTTATTTTGGCTCTTTTTTGAAGAGAAGAGGAAGAGAGATCAGAAAGGGGACGAAAATAGACAAGGAGAAGGCGCTAAATTGAAGACTTGGATCGAAAACATCTCCAAAAATCTGATTTGATTTCTCATCTTCTCCCTAATATTGTTTGGATTTTGTATTTGTGATAGTGTATTGAACATTTTTTACATTTATGAAATTCTTGATAATATTAGTTATGGATTTGTTTATGTTGAGCTAATATCTGGATCTAGGGCCTGGTGTAGTCTCGTTTTGAACCATGTTAGAGTATTTCATTAATTCTTAGATTTAATTCCATTTTATGCATCTCTTAGGCCTAATGTGTTTAATTCATGTGGCCAATGAGTTAGACAATGCTAGGTTACGAATTTTATACTCGGGAGAGGTTGAATTCGTAACCGGAATTAGGAGTGGATAACTTAGGTTGTTATAAGTCCGGGAGAAAATCAATACTTAAGTATTTGAGTTGGGAATTTAGAATCTTGTGAAACCGGGAGGTAATCGAGTTATAGATTTATCAATTAGAATCGCCATTCAATTGTGTTTATCTTTATAATGCTTCAATGTATGCTTTCACATGATATTTTGGTTGAATTGAGAACTTGGGATTTGACACTTTGAGATGTAATCCTTGGTTCGGACTTAGGTTAAGCACAACGCAAACTTTAATAGATCGGGAGATATTTAAAGCTTGCGTAATCTTTAAGATCGGGTATAACGAATGTTTTCACCTAAATACGGGATAGGGATATCCATATTGAAGTGATTACATATTCTCTCACTTGACGCTCGGGAAAGGTAGTGAGAGAGTAATAGCACGAGAATTTTGATTATTGAATGAACGGAATTAACTAATAATTAGTTAATAGGATAATATGGGAATAACGAGATGAAATCAAGCCCCTAGAACATTTGTCCATAGAAGATCCATATTTTATTTTATTTATGTATTTATATTTATTTTTGTTGTTTTAGATTTATTTTTATAAAAATCCAAAATTTGATCGTCTAAATAAAGTTAAGTTACGATAATTACGGTACTTAACGACAATTTAAACCAATTCCTGTGGATACAACAACCTTACTTTCTCTATTCTATTAAAACTTGACCCGTGTACTTGCGGTATCGTAGCGACGAAATTAATTCTCTACCAAGTTTTGTGCGCCGTTGCCGGGGATTGGCGTTTTAGATTGTTATTAATATTGTGAGTAAGTAATTTGATTTTAATTTAGACATCTATTTTATTTTAAATTTTTGTTTTTAGTTTTGTTTATTTTGCGAGGTACTTGGAGATGGCTTATCAACAAATCCTTATGATTTTTTCTCAACAAGATTCTGAGCCATTTTATTGTACTTGGAAACGATACAAGGAGTTGCTTATTTGGTTCCCTAATCATGGTTTCTCGAAGGAGTGTTAACTGTTGAACTTCCTTGATGAGTTACAAGAACGTGGTTGGAATGAGGAAATGGTACTACCTTTTTGTACCAACTAATAGTGAACGAAGCCTTTTGTTTGTTGGAAGACAGGATAAAGTTTGATTATTAGAGTTGGAATTATTCAACAAGCTACCAAAGCGTGGAGGATAGTTCTAACATTTTGGCACCATGTATTGACGCCATACACCAACCTGTGGAGTCTTCCCCCACCCAGGAAGAAATGTTCACTGCGTTCATGGAGGAGACCCAGGTTTTCTGGAGGAAAACTCATGATTGTCTCAATGAGCATGAGGATCGTCTTGACAATATTGAGACGGCCTGCGCTAAAATCGATACGACCGTAAAGTCTCTTGAGATGCAAATTGGTCAACTAGTTAGCTATATTGGGATCGAGTCAGGAATGGTGGCACTGGGAAACGCACAAGCCACATACATATGTGAAAACCACCATAAGGAATCGAATACAAGCGGGATGAACTTGGGAGCATTCAATGACAATGATTTGAATGAGGATGAAACCCAAGAATTGCTAGATGATGAAGAATCACAAGATGAAAATTATGAGTCTTCACCATTTGAGATCCAAATTGTGATGCCACCATCGGTCAAAGACGATCATATCTATGAGGATCCGATGTGGCTCACTTGTCCTCCATCGTCTCTAGCAACTTTAATTCAGGCTCACCAAGCATATAAGATGGAGCTAAGTCACGTTGAGAGTACGTGCTGAACATTACCATATCTCACCAAGCTTGAGGGCATTCTAAATCAAGATCCATATGTTGTGTTATATTACACATATTATGGGCGAAAGCCGCTCTTTGACGAGCCCTTCTCCGTGTCAAGATGAGGACATTAAACCAAGCGCTTCTTGGGAGGCAATCCAAGTTTTCAAAATAATAGAACCTAAGGATTCAAGATATGGAAGAAACCCCACACCGGTCACCTTGCTCGGAGCATCACCGCTAACCGAACTAGGAGGCGAGATTGTCTTGCCTATCCGGTATGTGTTCTTATTCCCTTGTGCTTAATCTAAATGCATACTTTACTTTGTGTTTGGGGGTGTGACACATGTTGGCTTATGTTGGTTTGGGTTAGGGAATACTAGTGCGTGACTTTTCTTCGTATAACTTGTATTCTTATGGTCGTGTTTTTAGTTTCTTTTCTTTAGTTTATTTAAATAAATTGTGAATTTTGTTGTGATGAAAGAACTTAAAATTGATGATAAGTTTAGACACTTGATGTTCTCTTAGGTCGTTTGAAATATATTGCATTGAGATTTCTGTGTGCTTGACTTGTGTTAATTGAAATTCACTCTCGACTCGTTACATTTGAGCACCATAAATCATGATTACTTGGCCTTTTGGGTACTCGGAGAATATTTATGTGCTTTAGGTAGGCTTTGACATCTTGTGAACACTATAACCCATTTGAGTAAAACTTGAGGCGAAATACTAGGTTATGTGTTATTGGAGAGATGATTTAGGCATTATTTGGAACGTTTGGGCCTTTGAAGCTAAACCTGATAAAATTATTTACCCCTCGTTACCCCCTGTTGAGCCTCATTACCAAATTCTTTCAGTACCCACATTTGTGCATCTAACCCACTACATAGCTTTCCACTTCCTAAATCCATCACTAATTGGCATGTTTGCATGGATCATTGAGCGTAATGGCTAGCATGGGTTGTGTTTGGAAAGTCACTGGTGGATTGGGCTGTGTGTTTATTTTTGTTTTTTTTAGTTGTCTATGTAAAAAAAAATAAAAAAATCGTTGTAGTTTAGTGGTGAGTATTCCTGCCTGGTATTTTCGTGCAACATTGAGGACAAAGTTGAATTTGAGTTTGGGGGTATGGTTCTCACCTATTTTGTGTAAATAAAAAAAAAAACTGTGTGTTTTAGTTTATTTTGTGAATAATATCTTGTGGGATCAATTGAAAAAGTACATGTGACGAAAGGGGGAGTCGGTCAATTTTTTTTCTTGGAAATTGTGCAAGATCCATAAGTTGTAATACATGCCTAGAGAGATTTGAGCCTAAAAATGACATTCTCATCTACCTTTTACCCTAGCCATACATTACAACCTTCAAAATCCTTTTGATCTCTAATGATATATGTACCTACACAATTAGTGGAGACTGACACGAAAAATGGGCTTATGGTTGTTATTTCATTCTCTATCCAAAGATCGTTCAATGTCTCCTTAGCACATAAATTTATTCCGGGTTCATTTGGTCGGGTGAGAGTGATTGTGCATGAACATACACATCGAAAGACTTAAGTGGGTTGAGATTGATACTTAAAGTCGAAATTCTAAATAATCTCAATGTGTGCATTTCATTTGAGCATGGAGCATCTTGTGGTTGTGGAGATTCCTACACGGTTATTGATTCGAAACAAAACTCACATTTTTTTTTCGTTAGCATTTTTATTACTTGATTTGTTTTGTCCTTTATTTTCTTTTCTTTTTCTTGAGGACAAGTAAACGTTTGAGTTTGAAGGTATTTGATGAGTGGTTTATTTACCAACAAATCAAGTACTTTTGAGTTCAAATATTTGTGTGTTTTCAAGTATTTTTGTTAATTTAATGTGTTTTTGTGTTGTTTTGTAGATTTATAAATAAATGGGAGAAACAGTTCAAAATGCATACAAGTGTAGTAACTTCAAGGTCTATTTTGACCATTATGAAAGCCTATTTTGGAAAAATTTAAAACATGGAAGTTGTAGATATATATCTTAGATTTCCATATCTTTTTGAATCACCTCAATCGGCGTTCGTACGAAGAAGTTACGGCCAATCTTCTGCCACTAAATGAAATCCTAAATGAAAAAACGGCACTGCAGCACCAACACACTGACTTCTCCCATCCTTAAGGCCATTTTGGGTTATTTTTTAAAATAAGAGGAAGAGAGATCAGAAAGGGGACTAAAATGGACAAGGAGAAGGTGCTAAATTAAAGACTTGGATCGAAAACTTCTCCAAAAATCAGATTTGATTTCTCATCTTCTCCCTAATATTGTTTGGATTTTGTATTTGTGATAGTGTATTGAACATTTTTACATTTATGAAATTCTTGATAATATTAGTCATGTATTTGTCTATGTTGAGCTAATATCTAGTTCTAGAGATTAATGTAGTCTCGGTTTGAACCATGTTAGAGTATTTTGTGAATTGTTAGATTTAATTCCATTTTATGCATCTCTTAGGCCTAATGTGTTTGATTCATGTGACCAATTAGTTAGACAATACTAGGTTATGAATTTTATACTTGGGAGAGGTTGAATTCGTAACCGGAATTAGGAGTGTATAACTTAGGTTGTTATGAGTCTGGGAGGAAATCAATACTCAAGTATTCGAGTTGGGAATTTAGAATCTTGTGAAACCGGGATGTAATCGAGTTCTAGATTTATCAATACTTAAGTATTCGAGTTGGGAATTTAGAAACTTGTGAAACCGGAAGGTAATCAAGTTCTAGATTTATCAATTCGAATCGCCATTCAATTGTGTTTATCTTTATAATGCTACCAATGTATGCTTTCACATGATATTTTGGTTGAATTGAGAATTTGGGATTTGACACTTGGGAGAGGTAATCCCGAGTTCGGACTTAGGTTAAACACAATGTAAGTTTTAATAGATCGAGAGATATTTAAAGCTTGTGTAATCTACAAGGTCGGGTATAACGAATGTTTTCACTTAAATACGGGATAGGGATATCGATATTGAAGTGATTACATATTCTCTCACTTGACGCTTGGGAGAGGTAGTGAGAGAGAAATAACACGAGGACCTTGATTATTGAATGAATGAAATTAACTAATAATTAGTTAATAGGATAACATGAGAATATCGAGATGAAATCAAGCCCCTAGAACATTTGTGCATAGAAGATCCATATTTTATTTTTGTATTTATATTTATTTTTGTTTTTTTAGATTTATTTTTATACAAACCCAAAATTTGATTGCCTAAATAAAGTTAAGTTACGATAATTGCGGTACTTAATGACAATTTAAATTAATTCGTGTGGATACGACAACCCTACTTTCCCTATTTTATTAAAATATGACTCGTACACTTGTAGTATCGTAGCGACAAAATAAATTTGCTACCAACCACATCAAATAGTTATACTCGATTAATGTCCCAAAATTTACTACATGATAGAATTAAAGTGAGACAAATTAATATCTGATTATAAATAAGTGTGAGTAGCACAAATTATAACACGTCATCAGATAATAATACAAAATTGTTTAAAAAAATATTTTTATGCTCTTATATTTGAAAATGATATTTTCAACGATTTTAAATCCAAGCAATCAACAATAATAAGAAATCTATATAAAGAACAATAACTTGAAAAGATCCCACCAGAAAAATATCGAAGTATGAAAACAAGATTGCAAAATAGCACAGATCGGTGATGCCAATTCAACAGCGCTTTAACTTAAGAACTTTGATCACAAAATCTCTCTCGAATAATCTCAGTAATATCTTGACTCTTAGAATAGCTTAGGAACTGATAGTTCTTGATATGTTTTTATCCAATTTTCGCAGGTCTATTTATATAGAATAAGATCAAGATTTCCAACGGCTAGTTTTCAAATGATATGCCTCTAAAAGGCACCTAACGACCCCATATATATCATATCCATTCAATTTTGGTGTATTTTTTTCTCTCTTAAAAATAGCTTTTAAAACTCTCATTTAAGTTCATAAATTATTTCCTATACATCAATCACAAAGATAGGAAGTATTTAGTTGCTAAAATTGGGAGAATCTTTAATTATATGGACTAAATCAATAGGGATATCAAAATATATGTACCATATCTTTAGCAGGTTCAAATCCCCCGAAACACTCTATTAAAATCATAAAAAACGGTTAGTTTTTTATCGAAACCCCAAAATCATTGAGATCTCAACCGAAATAGTTGGTTGATTGAACCCTGGCCAGTTGGTTGATCAATTAATTCAATATGTAAGCTAAGAGAAAACTAAACTCTAGTCGGTTGACCGATTGCTCTCCAGTTGGTTGACCGATTGGTTTAGAGAGTTTTCTAGGCTAAAACCTAGGGCAGTTAGTTGACCGATTGCCCTCCAATTGGTTGACTGATCATTTCAGAGATTTTTCATTGCCGTTCCACTACGTTCATCGGTTGACCGATTGATGTAGGATCTTCCATATTTTCTCCGAAACCTTACTATTTCAATCGATTGACCAATCCTACTCAGATCTGTTGATCGATTGATGCTAGTTGGTCATTTTCTCACTTATTTCTAGTCCAAAACTCAACGTTTGATCCCTTTAACTGATTGATTTTCTCAGTTAACTAAATTGACTCTAAACTCAAACTTTAAACATTATTCTTACTTAGGTCCATTTTTATTTTTCAATTTCACATCAGAGCACATATTTAATCACTAATTAGGATCATAAAATTCTTCAAATCAAACATACAAAAATATAACTTATTCAATAGTGTCGTGTGTGTTCCTAATTTGGGTTGCATTAAGAGTATAAGAGTATTGAGTTGTTTTCACCTAATTTATTTAGGTCTTCAACACTTTTTATTTCTTCACTGTCCATCTTTGCACCCTTGATATTTTCTTCATGATACAGTTTTTTAATGGAACTCTATTTTTGAAACACTTAACAAATACATTAGTTCCACAAAAAATACCAACCTTTAATAGTCCATCAAAACCTTGGAATCAACAATCTCTCTCTTTTTGATGATGGCAATTAACTTTGATATTTTCTTTGAAACAAAAATGTAACCATGCTCCCCCTAACTCCGAGGATGGGTATTTACATCATTTAAGCACAATCATGAAGATAAAGTTAAACATAGATATTCAATAAAGCACAATTTAAGCAATTCAACATAGATCTATCTTTAATTAGTGCAATGCTTAGGCGGACAAATTCATAATTCTCTTAATGCATAATATCACCATGATCTCCCCCTTTTTCAAACAGATTTTGTATTCAAACATCAACCAAATTCTCCCCTTTTGTCATCACAAAAAGTGGGGTCGGAGAACAAAAACCTTTAACCTCGTTTAAATAATTTTTCTTTAAAAACTCATCAACCTTTTTAAGCATAGAAATTTTTTCAATAAAGAGGATAAGAATCAATTTTTAAGAATAAAATTCATTTTCAATTATAGAATATATGTGGATCATCATAAGAAATAAATATTAAGCATAACCGATAATGTCCAGACAAACCACAATAAACTAATCACTACTTAGTCAAGTACCATAAATCCTAGATTAAGCTATTACAGACCAAAGTACCACGGTGAGACAAGTTCAAATTACATAACACTACTGAGAATGATAAAACGTAAAATCTAACGAGGACCCTGTCCCATGAATGGATAATACTTTCCCAGTGGACTAGTCGCTAGCTGCTATGGATACTAACCACAAGGCTAAATGCTTGAACTCGAGGGAATCTGCTGATAATACGACATTGATGGTCCTTCCCTTGATGACCATGCTGTAGTGGATCCCCCCAAGGATTGTTACTCTCCGAATGTAGTATATTAGCTATAATGCTGCTAGGAGTTGAACTGCTGTTGGCCGACAAATTGTGAGCTCTGCATAAATTGGAACATATGTTTCATATTGCTTGTGATCTTCCCAAATCCAGCCTTCATAGTCTCTGTGAGCCTCCCGTATCCGCTCTCCATAAATACTCTCATCTCAGCCATACCGTTTTCAATCTCGGACATTCGGTAATCTATAATCTCCGTGTATTTCCGTAGATCATCAATCTTGATCTTGAAGCATGTCCATATTTTGATCTGAGCTCAACTAACTGATCATCACTAGCTTCTTCATCTTCTTCTTCAACCATCCTTCTTCGTCTCTTTTCACCCCTCTTTTTCACCCATCTATTACTCTTGAATTCATACCCCATTAGAATGAAATTACTCACATTTATCCATGCTGGGGTTACAGTGAAGAATTTCGGGTCCGTTTGGTAACCATTTCTATTCCCATCCCATGCAATGGAATGGGATGGGATGAGAATTCTGTTTTCTTCTTGGGAGTAGAATCGCGTTTGGTAACGATAGTTTTTTTTGGTTTTGGGAAAAGAATCACGTTTGGTAACGATTTTATCCTAAAATCAAGAATTTGTTTTTTTGTATTGGGAACATATTTTCTTTTTTGTTTTGGTCGGTGGCAGCGACGGCGGCTGGACGGTGGCCGACAACGGCATTGGCTGGACGATGGCCGGCGGGAGGCTAATGGTGGGCGGCCGGCGATACCGGAGGTGACCGGCGACGGTTGTCGGAGATGACGGCCGACAGTGACGGCGGTAGGCTGGTAGAGACGGCCGGCCGGCGGCGGTAGCCCTCTTTAATTTTTGGGAATGGGATGGGAATTTTTAGAAACAATTTTTTTGTTTGTTTCTCAAACCTTAAGAAAAAATGGGCACAATTCCCATTTTAGAATGGAATGGGAATAGAAACAAAAAAATGAGAGTGGTTACCAAGTGCTATACCCAATAAAAATCTGGGAATGGGATGACAATTTTGGGGATAGGAGTGGTTACCAAACGAGGGCTTCGTTTCTTCAAGATCAGATTCCACTTCGAAGCGGTCAAATATTCTTTGAAGCGCATTACCATAGGGTAGCATTCTAAAGGGTTTCTTTAGATGGTACATCATGTGTTCTATCATGATGTGAGCTAAATCAAGTTTTCTCCCCTCAACAATATCATTCAATAAGTACAAATCAAACTCATTCACATTCATGCGACTTCCTCCTCTTGGCACAATTGTATATGCAATCATTGAATGGCAATCTCCATCCAACCCAAACTTATTGGCAATCTCATTTCTAATAAAATTCATCGCAAGACAATGAGTGGTATTATAGGGAAACACATTTCCTCTATCCAAATTCAAAAAATGCCTAAGCTTTGCCATATCAAATCTAATTTTCTTTCCTTTAACGAACGACGTCATTTGATCATCCCTAAGGGTAAGATTGCTATAAAACATTCTCACCCAAAGAGGCATCCACTCATTACTTTGGGAGACAAAATCAGTCCATCCCAAAACTCTAACATACTTTTCAATATCGAGATTTTTCTTCTTTAATCCATCAAAGTCTATGGGTTTACAACGCACAACTTTTCGATTCACAAGTTCATTTTTGAATCTTATTTCTTTCTCCTTGCTCTCAAAGTGGACATTGTCATATTTGAGTTTTCTCGGGAAGGTCTCTTGATTATAGGCATTTTCACACTACTTTTAAGTACAATCAACCAAGAAAACACAAGAAATTTAACTAGATGAAGTGAACCCACTGAAACCCTAGAACAAATGGAAAAAACCAACCTTATAATGGAGCTTTTAGGTTTCCAAATGCTAGATCTAAGCCCTAGATCTTCAAATCCAAGACAAATCGTGATGATATCTTGAAGATTTGGATGAAAGTACTTGGGAGATGAAGGGTTTTCAGAGAAATGGGTGTTTAAAACCGAAATGGGGTGATTTTAAATCCCGTAATAGTCGGTTGACTGACTATTCTTGGTTAGTTAACTGACCACTATAGAGTCTACATGTAGCAAGCTCTGCATCTGTTAGTTGACCTCCAGGTCTCCTTTTGTCCTTTTGTCTATTTTATCCCTATTTGATCTACTAGCTCAATTTTGACCACTTATTGATCCACACATATTATTTAAAATATTTTCACACCCCTACACTCACACACACACACACACACACACACACACACACACACACACACACGTATCACAAATATCTATTTTACGAAATGCGAAGCATCGGTCTCCCTAACGAAATTAACATATTTGAATTTTAGAAAATTTGACATATCTAGATCGTCCTTGGGAGAAATTGGTTTGTGTATCTTTGGTGAATTGTTGATTTCAAGCTTGATGTCCTTTGAATCCACTATTTTTTCTTTTTCATGATTTGTCACTTTGATCTCCTCATTTCTTGTATTGGTTCTTTTCTGGATTGGTTCAGTGATAATTTTCTTGCCTTTGTATGGTGCTTTGAGCTGCTTTTTCTCATTTTGCTTTGTCACCACTTTATACATGGTCCTTCTCTGGAATTGATTTCTCTCCATTTGTTGAGGATAAGTATCGGTTGATTTCATGTATTAAATTTGCTGCTTTTTTATCCTTCCACTATATTCTAATTCTTCCTCATTGGTACATTGAGTCTGGACTCCTTTCTCGGCATGTAATATTCATTGTATCCTCTTGATTGTTCTAATCTCCGATTGGTACCTTCATAAAAAATTTCTCTTTTTGGAATCAAGTTATTTCTGGATCTGATAGGGTAATCATGCAATAAATAAGAACCTTTCTCAAAATGACCATACTTCTCACAATAAAAATATTTAGCATTGTTAGTATGTTTCTTCGAATAATTATTGTTCTGTACAGAAGCACGATATCGATGGTGATATTGGGAACTGCTTAGTGACTATTGGTTTTTCAACAAATTTAGTTCTCCCAATATCTTTGAATTTATTCATTGCTTCATCAAGCTCCTTTTGAGTCTTTTCAAATAATCGCTCCGTTGAACTAACGTTTACCTGTAGACCAAAATTCTTCTTATGCATAAATTTAAGATCATTCTTAGGAATTTGACACTCATTTTTAACAAAATTGATTTTCACACGAACTCTACCAAACTCACACCTCGCATTTTCCAACTCAATACTCAAGGCCTCATTTAAAGTTTCAATATTTTTCTTTTTAAAATCATTTTGCTGAAAATTGTAAATATCGATTTTCAAAACTTTATTCTTTTTTTCAAGAGACTTGATTTTTTCATACAATTTACCAATTTAAGATAAAGCATTTGCAAATTTAGCAGTTTCAAAATATTTGTCTAAATTATTCTTCTTAAGAGATTTAGTAGTAGTACTAAACTTTTTATTTTCAAGAATTACAATCTTTTGCCCATGTTTCAAATTATCTTTTTCAAAAATATAAGTAAGGGCAATCAATATCTCAATAGCCTTATCTGTAGCCTCATTATCATGAATTCTACCATTTTCACTAACATAACATTGACTATCAGAAGAAGTGAGAGGCTTTACAATAGTACATATGATATTATGATCAGTGCACTCTATGTGATCGTGTTTAGCTAGATGTTGAAGCATATTGGCTAAAACCAACTCTGATGCCAATTGTTGGTCCAGTGACCTACCCAAGAGGGAAGGTGAATTGGGTAGTTATAAAAATTTAAATACTTAAATCTTTCAACACTTAATTTATCAAATAATCAATTTATTCTAAATCAATTATTATCTTCCTTATGTAGCGAATGAGTGTTTATATTCTAAGTGTACACCCAAACAGAATATGATTAAAATAATAACAAAGCACCACAACAAGATATATCCTGGTTCAACAAACTAGCATTGCCTAATCCAGTCTCCCGAGCTCTATAGAGATTCACAACCTCTAAACCACTGATTCCTTTAACGGTAGGAACAAAACCCTTACAATGATTCTTTTCCCAGGATCAAAATTAATCTTTATAATTTTTATTTTCCCAGGCTAAGGAAGAAGCTTATCTTTTTACTATGCTAAAGACTAACGTAATTCTACTACTGGAAGAATCACAACCTATTTTTTTTAACGGGCTAAAGATTAAACCTCACCACACTCACAAGTATTATTTTTCCAGTAAGGATTGAACCTTTACAATTCACTCAAAATTAATTCAATTTCAGAAAGAATCAAAACCTACTTCTTTTCAAGGAAAATAATAACCTAATCTTTTTATAACTTAGGAAAAGATTAAACCTCAACCTTTTTCACTAGGAAAGATTGAAACTTAGCTACCCATACTAGACACCGACCCAATCGTGTCTAATCCACTCAAGCTCACAAATACAAAATATTATGAGTTTCTTTCCACTTGGAGCTTCTATTATCTCAAAACAATTATACTCGATTAATGTCCTGAAATTTATTACATGATAGAATTAAAGTGAGATAAATTAATATCTTATTATAAATAATTATAGGTACCACAAAATTTAGCACGTAATAAGATAATAACACAAAATCGTTTTAAAAAAGATTTTTATGCTCTTAAATTTAAAAATAATTTTTTCAATGATCTTAAATTCAAGCAATCAACAATAATAATAAATCTAAATTAAGAACAGTAACTTGAAAAGATTTCACCAGGAAAACACCGAAGTATGAAAATAAGATTACAAAACAGCACAGATCGGTGACGCCAATTCAACAGCGCTTTAGCTTAAGAACTTTGATCACAAAATCTCTCTCAAATAATTTCAGCAGTATGATAACTCTTAGAATATATGAGGAACTGATAGTTATTGATATTTTTATCCATTTTTTGTAGGTCTATTTATATAAAATAAGATCATGCCTTCCAACGGTTAGTTTTCAAAAGATATGCCTCTAAAAGGCACCTAATGACCCTATATATCATATCAATTGAGAGAATGTTTAATTATACGGACCAAATCAATAGTAATATCAAAATATATGTACCATATCATTAGTAGGTTCAAATTCCCCGAAATACTCCATTAAAATCATAAAAAATAGCTAGTTTTTTTTACCCAAACCCCAAAATCCTTGAGATCTCAACCAAAATAAATTGACCAAACCCTGGCTAGTCGGTTGACCAATTTATTTAGCATGTAATCCAGGCCAAAACCAAACACTAGTCGATTGACCGATTGCTCTCCAGTTGTTTGATCGATTGGTTTAGAGAGTTTTCTAGGCCAAACCCCAGGGCAGTCGGTTGACCGGTTGCCCTCCAGTCGTTTCACCGATTGCCTTCTAATCAGTTGACCGATCATTTTAGAGACTTTTCAATACCATTCTTCTTTTCCCATTCGGTTGACCAATTCCTTCTTGGTCGGTTGACCGATTGATGCAAGATCTTCCATATTTTCTTCGAAACCTCACTGTTTCAATTAGTTGACCAATCCTCCTTGGATCAATTGATCGATTGATTCTAGTTGGTCATTTTCTCACTTATTTTTGCTCCAAAACTCAACGTTTGATCCCATTAACCAATTATTTTTCTCGATTAACTAAATTGACTCTAAACTCAAACTTTTAACATTATTCTCACTTAGGTCAACTTTTATTTTTTAATCTCACAGAGGGGCACATATTTTAACACTATTCTCACCTAGGTCAACTTTTGTTTTTAATCTCACAGAGGAGCACATATTTAATCACTAATTAGGATCCTAAAATTCATCTAATCAATCACACAAAAATATAACTTATTCAATAGTGTCATGTGTGATCCTAATTCGGGTTGCATTAAGAGTATAACAGTATTGAGTTGTTTTCACCTAATTTATTTAGGATCTTTAACACTCTTTATTTATTCACTGTCCATCTTTGCACCCTTGATATTTTCTTCATGATACAGTCTTTTAATAGAACTCATTATCTGAAACACTCAGTAAATGAACACATTAGTTCTACAGAGAACATCAACCTTTAATTATCCATCAAAATCTCAAGATCAACATAGGGTCCAAGTGCTCGTGCAATTGAGAATCCTCAATGACTTATACCAAAATGAGATGTTAAGCACACAAAAAACAAATGAATAAGCATTATGATTAACCTCAAAAGACAATCAAGGGATAATACTATTATCGATTTATGGTCATCATGAACAACAAAACTCATACACATTAAAAAATAGAAAACGTGCATAATACTTCCCCAAACTTGAAATAGGCATTGTCCTCAATGACCCAACATCATACGCAAAGTCTTTGCTAGCTAATTCAATGTCATATATCTTATGAACTCTAGTTATAAAAGTACTAACGAAAGGAAATGAGAACATGTACTTGGGAGGCGAGTCGTTTAAGTCTCACCTCATACTGATCATCATGTTGCATGTCATCCCCACAATCTCCTTGATGGGATGGAGCTTGTTGATGTGGCAGATAAAGAGACACGTAGGGCTGGCGAAGAGTGTCTAAAAATTGTGGCATCTGAGGATAGCCACTCATGGCATAACCAGCTATCATTCTAAAGTATTGGAATGGCTGATATATCGAATAAAATCAAGATACCTCGTAAGTTGCGTTGTCAAGCCGCTACTGACGATCATAGGCGGCTTGAGCCTGGAACTCAGCATTTTCATCCCGTAGGGCTAATATTTATGTTCCCTGATATTCCACCCTTTGGTAAAGATCCTCCAGTGAGAGCTTCTCTTTTCCACTTTCCTTTGAACTTTGGGTTCTTGATGGTTCCGCTTCATACGCTTTCTGGCTGTCCCCCTCTTTGCTCCATATTATTTTCATGGTGTTGAACTCCAGAGCTCGAATGGGGTTGGATAGATGGTTGTCCGTAGAAATACCCACTGCTCGGAATAGCCAGTGAGTAATGAGAAAAATGGCAGGCCGACATTAACATTATGAATGGCGTAATGAATGGAGGAATTGATGGTGGCCCCAACGTTCAATGGTTTCTCTTTCTCAATAGAAAATAGTGCCAGAGCCCTTCCTTCGTCACTTTCGATATGTGAGTTGTCGAATATAATTTGGCGCAAACGAAATTGAACCAAATTTTCAAGATATTTCTTTGATTCTTGGCCTCAAATACATCTTGTTTATTCTTCGTGACCATCCATCTTCTATTTTTCAAACACAATTCTTCCATGACTTTTTGTAGATCAGGTTCATTCTCCATATTGGACTTCTTATCAAACTCCTCATTAACCACCGGTTCAGGCTGGCCCAAGTGATGGTTAATCGACTTGACGTCGAATGTGACCCATCGGTTTTGAACCTTAGCTCTATGGTGAGTACACCTTACTGCATTTGCATAAAATTCTTGAACTAAGGTAACAGAACTTGGTTATGGGGGGATGCAACAACTATTCCACTTCCTTCCCCGAATAACTATCGAAATCTCATTCAGTAAGTCGTCTAGATTTTTATCGAAACCCCTTTCACGAAGGCAATATTGAAAATTTTCATATCTATTGAAATGATCTTCAACCTCCTTTGATACAAATCAATTCAAATCAAAATATGGGTCTTGTTCTAGGGTTCTTGAGCTAGACCCTTCACCTCGTTATCTTTTCGCAATTGATTTTGGCAAGATATTTGGTGGCCGAGTAGAAACAACCCCTCAAGTACACAAAAATGACCACCACAAAATACCCAACTTCTAATTTACTCAAAAGCCCCCAATTTCAACACAAAACTAGTTTCAATTAGCTGGATCAATCTTCACAATTTTCAAATCAAAACTCACACGGTACTAGCAATAAAATTATAGCTTCTTAAATTCGAATTTCTTTCTCAAATAACTTACTTGATGATTTTGTTAGCAAAACCATAACAAATGAAGTCCCTTTGTACCCTTGTCCTCCTTGAATGATCCTTTCTTGAGAAAGTTGGAGAGAGTTGGTGTATAGGGTTATTTGAGAGTTGATTTGTGGTTTTTGATGGTGGGGGTTTAGGTTTTGTGGCAAATGGAAAGTGATTTTGGTAGATTTGGGTTGAATTAGAGGATTGGATTAGGGTTTGGATATGTTGGAAAGGAGTGGGCTGTGGCGGCTAGGGTTTTAAAATGAAAGAGGGGGAGAAAATTCACGAAATATATCTCAGACCTAAAGGGAGCGCACTGCAATACGCCTTTTTTTTTCCTTCAATGGATGGTTCTGATAGAAGCGTGCTGTAGTGCGCTTCTGGTCCGCTGCAGTACATTTTCGTCAGAATGTAATCTCATTTTTTCACGCTGTAACATGTTTCTGGTCTGTTGCAGTGCGATTCTGTCAGAATGTGATCTTCTTTTTGGGTGCTGCAGTGTGTTTATGATCTGCTGCAACGCAATTATATCAGAATGTATCCGTGTTCCTGCGCTATTTGAGTCTTTAACCATTTACTCGGAAAGACTATGCATCTTTGTCTTCTATTTCCGATGCATAGAATAGAAACACTTGTTTTACCTTGAATGGTTCGGACCATTTTGATCTCAGTTTTCTTGGGGAGAGTTTCATTCGGGAATTTAAAAGTAGTACTTGTTGGCCTGGGCTAAACTTTTTTCTCAAGATCTGCTTGTCATACCATTTCTTAATTCTCTTCTTATAAATTCAAGCATTTTCATATGCTTCATATCAGAATTCTTCTAACTCGTTGAGTTGTAGAGGTCGTTGTTCCCCAGAAGCCTTAAGATCAAAGTTGAGTTTTTAATTGCCTAAAACGCACGGTGCTCCAACTCTACATATAAGTAGAACACTTTTCCAAATCCCAATCGATACGGAGACATTCCAATTGGTGTTTTGAAAGCAATGTGGTATGTCCACAAGGCATCGTCAAGTTTAATCGCCTAATCTTTTTGGTTTACATTGACTGTCTTCTTGAGGATTTGTTTAACTTCCCAATTGGAGACTTCGGCTTGCCCGTTGGTTTGAGTATGGTAGGCTAATGCTACCATGTGCCTCACTCTTTACTTGGCTGAGAGAGCATCCAACACCTTGTTCAAGAAATGAGTTCTTTCGTCACTGATAATAGCCCTTAGAGTACCAAATCGTGTTAAATATTCTGGTGAATAAACTTCAAGACAATTTTGGCATCATTTGTAGGAGTGGCTACAACTTCCACCCACTAAGATACATAATCGATCGCTAATAGAATGTATTCTTTGCCAAACGAAGGGGAAAATGGCCCCATAAAATTAATACCCCATACATAAAAAATCTCTACCTCCAAAATATTAGTCAATGGAAGTTCATGCCGCCTCGAGATACTACCCACTCTTTGACATCGGTCACAAGTTTTCACAAATGCATAGGTGTCTCGAAATAGGGTCGACCAATAAAATACGGATTGAAGCACCTCGGATGTGGTCCTTATTGTACCAAAATGTCCTCCATAAGGTGACGTATGACAATGGTAGAGGATAATCTAGATTTTTTCTTCAAGAACACACCTTCAAATCATTTGATCGGAAAATATTTTGAACAATATGGGATCATCCTAAAGATAGTTCTTTAAATCATGCATAAATTTCCTATTTTGAAAGACTTCCATGATGCATTCATCACCACCAACATCTTCAATCTTGAGTTTTGAGAGATGATCTGTAATGATGTTCTCACTACCCTTCTTATCACGAATTTCCATATCAAATTCTTAAAGAAAGAGTATCCATCAAATTAAGTGAGGTTTTGCATCTTTTTTCACGAACAAATAACGATTGGTCGCATAGTCCATATAAACAATTACCTTAGAGCTAATGATGTATGGCCGAAACTTGTCACATGCAAATACGACCGCTAATATCTATTTATTTATTTAATTTTTTTTTTTTGTAGTAGTGTAATTATCTTGTGCATCATCAAGAGTTTTACTAGCAGAGTATATTGCACAGAAGATCTTTTCTCTTCGTTGACCTAAAACTGCTCCAACTGCATAATCACTTGCATCACACATAATCTCGAACGACTCGTTCCAATCGGGTGCGACAATAATTGGAGCCGAGATTAATTTATCCTTCATCATATTGAAGGCCTTCAAACACGAATCGTCAAATACAAACATAGTATCTTTCTCTAATAAATTGCATAACAACTTTACAATCTTTGAAAAATCCTTTATGAATCTTCAATAGAACCCAATATGGCCTAGAAAACTCCGGTCCCCTTTATATTAGTCAATGGAAGTAGTTTCTTAATTGACTCAATCTTTACTCGATCCACTTCAAGTCCTTTGGAAGAAACCCAATGGCCTAGAACAATGCCCTCCTTGACCATAAAGTGACATTTCTCCCAATTGAGAACAAGATTATTCTTTTCACATAGCTTTAACACGAGCGACAAATTATGGAGGCAATGGTCAAAAGATAAACCAAAAATAGAAAAATCATCCATAAGTACCTCCATAATATATTCCACCATATCGGAGAAGATTGCCTTCATACACTATTGAAAAGTCGCGGGAGCATTGCATAGTCCAAAAGGCATATAGCGGTACACAAAAGTACCATATTGGAAAGTGAATGTAGTCTTTTCTTGATCCTCCGAGGCTATGGAAATTTGATTATAGCATGAATACCAATGAACAAAAACAATAGTACTCATACCCCGCTAACAGTCCAACATTTGGTCGATAAAGAAAAGCGAATAATGATATTTCCTCGTAGCTTTGTTCAACTTATGACCATCGATACACACTCTCCATCCCATGACAGTTCTTGTGGGAATAAGTTCATTCTTCTTATTTTTCACCACGGCCATGTCACCTTTCTTCGATACCACTTGTATGGGGCTTACCCACGAACTATTCAAAATTACATAAATAATTCCAGCATTCAACAACTTTAGAACTTCGGTACGAACTACTTCCTTTATTGTCGGGTTTAGCCTTCGTTGATGCTTGATTGAGGGCTTGTAAGAGTCTTCCATAAGAGATTTGTGTATGCATATGGTTGGGCTGATTCCCTTGATGTCAGAAATGGACCAAGCAAAAGCTGATTTATGTTTCTTTAGGATAAAGAGTAGATTATTTTTTTTTCTTGACTAAACGATGGCAAAATAATCATTGGATTAGTAAACTCATCCCCCCCAAATGCATAGCTCAGATGATCGGGTAATTGTTTAAATACTACCCTACCTTGATGTTTATTTGAAGGGTTTGATGAATCCTTGTACCCCTCAAGAATATCCACTTTAGCCACATTCACTGTTTCAATAGGCAAAGCATCAAGAGCTATAACACAATCAGCTATACTATCTTCCTTGGCATATCTCTTCACATCGATATTTCCTATAGATAAAGAATTGGCAAGACTATGTGCCAAAGGGTCATTATGTAGAATTTCCTGAAAGAATTCTTCAACGCAAGAATCTATCGTTTTCATCTGATTACAGGTCAGATTTTCTACCAGGAACCTCATGGTCTCGTTGATGCTGAACCTGACTTCCTCTTCATTAACCCTTAAGGTTAAATTCCTACTATGCACATTAATTAAAGCCTTCCCGATCCCAAGAATAATGGGAATTTCTCGATCTTCCTCCATATCCAACACAACAAATCAACCAGAAATATGAACTTATCTACCTTCACTAACACATCTTTAATAACTCCCCTTGGATAGGTAAGAGAACGATCTGCCATTTGCAAAGTAATAGTCGTGGGCTTAATTTCTACAAGCCCTAACTTCCAAAAAATAGATAAAGGCATGAGATTGATACTAACACCGAGATCACATAATGCCTTCTCGAAATTTGAACCTCCAATAGTGCATGGGATGGTGAAACTTCCACGATCCTTAAACTTTTTGTGGAAGTTTTCATTGAAGAATTGTACTACATTCCTCCGTGAGCTTGATTATTTCGTAATCTTCTAACATTTTCTTCTTAGCCATAATCTCCTTAAAAACCTTTTCATAATTAGGCATTTGTACTAATGCATCTGCGAAGGGAATGTTGATATGAATTTTCTTGAAGATCTAAAAAAACTTAGAAAATTGAGCATCCAACTTCTTCTTCTGAAACCGTTGTGAAAATGGTAAAGGCAGATTGATGATAGGAGGATTATTTGGAAACAAAACTGATCCTAGATTTACTTTTGGTTTTTTTTTTTTACTCTTTGCTTCCATATTAATATCTTTATCTACATTAGAAGAGTTGAATTTGAAACCAGTCTCGATACCCGTATTGAGGGCACCATCTCAATAAATGTTTAAACCGTTCCTATTCCTCAAAAAGTGGCTTAAAATCCCATTGGCAAAATTGAGCAATTTCACCCCACGGTTGTAAAATCTTCAATGGGGGAAAGAACTTAGTAAGCAACTTTTGGGCTAGTTTCTCCCAAGTAGAGATGCTCCCTGCTTGTAATGATTGGAGCTAGCCTCTTGCTCGATCCTGAAAAGAAAACGGGAATAATCTCAACCGTACGACATCCTCTATGACTCCATTAATCTTCGTAGTGTCACAACTTTCCAAGAAAGTAGCCAAATGAACATTGTGATCTTCATGTAAAAGTCCGCCATATTAATTCTGTTGAACCATGTTGATTAGAGTGGGCTTCAATTCAAAATTATTGGCCTGAATTACTGGCATTCTAATCCCAGAGTAATTGTCATGCACAATGGGTCTAAAATAATCCAGGAGGACCCATTGTTGTTGTTGCGGTGGTGGTGGTGGTAGAGGATCGTCACCACCGTTCTCTATTTCCTGAGCTTGGTCTCTCCTTAATTTCCTTAATTACCTGAGTGTACGTTCAACTTCTGGATCAAGACGAATGATTTCTGAGCTTCGAGCTCTTAGCATGCACCTTGCCAACCGCAAAATATAATGAACAAAATTAGAACAAAAAGAAAAATGCCTAAATTAAAATCAGGTCAATTGGTAGCAATATTAGCTAAAATTTCTAAATTACTCAATCCCCGACAACGACACCAAAAACTTGTTACGCAATCTAATTGCTATGAATACTCATCAGTGCACAAGGTTGAACACGGGATAAAGTATATGATTAAGTATTGTTCCCTAGAGGATTGGTAAAAATAAATTAACTAAGTACCAGAATTAGAATGACCTAATATTTTTTAAGTAATTGAGAATAAATTGGAGTGAATTTTGTTTAAAAACTAAATAACGATTGACGTAGAAATTAACTAACTATGGACTTTATAGGACTTTCGATGAAAAAAAAACTTTAGGAGGGGTCTGAAAACACTTTGCTAAACTATACTCTTCCTCAAGTTTGTTAATTGAATTTATGTACAATTGTTAACCATGGGTGTCTAAATGAACCTCACTTCCAATTCTCGAATGCCAGGTGGGATAATTTATATAATTATTTGAGTTGCATTTCTTTGGTCTCAATAAGCAAGATTATTACCTTTTGAATGCCTAATCTTACACATCTATGATATCTAATTTACCTCTCACATAAATTAGAAAATACTCATAAAGGAATACAAATGATTAGAACATGAAATCCAATTAATAAAATCTTAGAATTTCAAAGCATAGTTCTTACAAAGTTATTCAAAACCCCTTAGATAAAAACGATTTAACCGAGCATGATCATATTGTTCATCAAAATAACTTTAATAATATTCTAACATTAACTCATTATTGCAAACAACTAACAATCACAGATCCAAGATTTAGCATGCACAGAAAGTAAAGAGATAAGATGGAGAAGAAAAACTATATTTGACTAAGTTTTCAGGATCTTCAATCTCTATTTCAATCTCCTCACCTCCAAAGCTGTGATTTCTTATCTTGAAATTGGTGAATTCGGCTCCCAAAAAGTCCCCCTGATTTTCAGCTACGTTTTTCTTTTGTATTCCCAAAAACCATTACAAAATAACTTGGAACGCTCCTCCTGTATCAGAGAGAGCGTTGTAGCGCTGCCACGATAATTAGGATTACATGGGAGGCATCCAGCAGTGGAAAAGAAGCCCACTACAATGGGGTTTTAGTAGAACATTGGTCTGGAAGCGCGATGCAATACGGTAGCACACTGCAGTGAATAATAAGCCCTCCGCAACGGGGTTTACACATTTCTTGCGAGAGATTCGGGAAGGAGTAGGGAATTGGCCTCACCTACAAACACACAATTAAAAATTATTGAAAACATAAATAAAATGCTAAAAAAATATATAAAATTCAATAGGGGATAAATTGAGGGAAATTAATTTATCAGTCACAATCACGATGATCGTAACTGTCGCCATGTTCCCGTTAGGTTTATTCTGGGTGAGCTTCTAATGAGCTAACCTCGAACTCATGTGCTGAGCCCATATTGACTGATGATTACTCGTATTGGGCTTATGGTTCTTGCCCAATTGAGTATAGCCTGTTGGATATTGGTGGGCTTTATACGATCCAACCTGTCTCTGCCTGTTTAAGACATGCAATACTTCGCGGGTAAAACCACCCATATCATTGGCCCCTAGTTGAAATCAGTTCAGCATGAGCTGATTTCAACTATGTTCTACACCATTTTTGTAACTTAGAAATTTTTTGTAATATATCTTGCATTTTCACATTTTGTTGTTAAGTTTAGTGATTTTACTAGAGGTTTCCTTTTGGGTGTAAAGATTCTAACCTCATTGTACTTTGTTGATGAATAATTTTGAGCCTTTGAAATAGCTTATTCCTTATCTTTTTACTTTGTATTTGTTAATACTTTGACCATGACTAAACTCTATCAAAGCATCTTTATTAATATCGTTTATTTCTTGCATCTGGTTGTTATGTCTCCTTAGCTCTCAAGTCCATTTCTTGATGACACTTAGAGTTTGATATAGGGTAGCTTTTTGAGCTGACCTCGAACTCATTTCTGGATTTGAGCTGAGTTTGGTAGAGGTTTGCTTCAGAGCAGGCCTCGAACTCATTCGTTGATGACACCTAGAGTTTAATAGAGGTTGGAGTCTTGAGCTGACCTTAGACTCATTTTTGGCGTAGTGTTGAGTTTGTTAGAGGTTAGATTCACGAGTTGACCTCGAACTCATTCCTTGATGAAAGCTAGAGTTTAATGGCGGTTAGCTTCTTTAGCTAACCTTGAACTTATTTCTAGCGTTGAGCTAACTTTGTTGGAGGTTAGCTTCACGAGTTGACCTCGAACTCATTCCTTGTTGACACCTAGAGTTTAATGGAGATTTCTTAATGACACCTAGATTTTAATTGAGGTTAGCTTCTTGAGCTGACCTTGAACTCATTTCTGGTATTGAGCTGAGTTTCATAGAGGTTAGATTATGGAGCTAACCTCAAACTCATTCCTTGATGACACATAGAGTTTAATGGAAGTTAGCTTCTTGAGCTGACCTCAAACTCATTGTTGGTGTTGTTCTGAGTTTTATGGAGGTTAGCTTCAAGAGCTAACCTCAAACTTATTTCTGGCGTTGAGCTGAGTTTGATAGAGGTTAGCTTCACGAGCTGACCTTGAACTTATATTTTGATGACACCTAAAATTTAATGAAGTTCAGCTTCTTGAGCTAACCTTGAACTCATTTATGGCGTTGAGCTGAGTTTAATAGAGGTAACTTCACGAGCTAACCTCGAGCTCACTCCTTGATGACACCTAGAGTTTAATGGAGGTTAGATTTTTGAGCTGACCTCAAACTGATTGCTGGTATTGAGCTAAGTTTGACAAAGGTTAACTTCTTGAGTTGACCTTGAACTCATTCCTTGTTGGCTCACGTAGTTTTCTCTAAGAATTCATTTCTCATAACTGGAAACTTTTCATTATCACTTGTTATTTAAAATAACTTGAATGAAGACATCAAACTGCATAAACTAAATCAAAGTTAGATAATGATAATGACGAATAATTCACCATTGGGCCTTAATGTACAGATTTACCTGGTAAATTTTACCCACATCAACCCCTTGGTTGGAAGTTCCTCAAATAAAAGAGTATATGTTAGAGAAAGAGTATTTGGCTGAATTTTACCTTTAGGTGCTCAGGTTCTAGACTGAACCTAACCATTATTTTTAGGGCCAGTTGGTAGCGAATTATTTTTCTACACACCGCAAGTGTACGGGTCAAGTTTTAATAGTATAAAGTGAGTAGAGTGTCATATCCACAAGCATTGGTTTAAATTGTCGTTAAGTACCGCAATTATCGTAACCCAACTTTATCTAGGCGACCAAATTTAGTGTTTATAAAAATAAAATAAAACTAAAACAAATATAAAAGCAAAAGCAAAATAAACTATGGATTTCCTATGCACAATTGGTCTAGGGGCTTGATTTCATCTCGTTATTCCCATGTTATCTTATTAAGCAATTATTAGTTAGTTCTGTTCATTCAATAATCAAGGTCACTCATGCTCCCTCACTACCTCTCCGGAGTGTCAAGTGAGAGAATATGCAAACACTTTAATACTGATATCCATATCTAGTATTTAAGTGAGAACATACATTATGTCCGACCTTATAGATTACCCAAGCTTTAATAATCTCCAGATCTATTAACACTTACATTGTACTTAACTTAAGTCCAAACATGAAATTACCTCTCCCTAGTGTCAAATTCCAAGTTCTCAAATCAACCAAGATATCATATGGAAGCATAAATTTGAAACATTAATAAGGCAAACATAATTGAATAGAAAACCTAGTTGATAAATCTAGAACTTGATCACCTCAGACTCACAATAACCAAAATTATGCACTCTCAATTCCGGTTACAAACTAAATCTCTCTCGAGCATAAAATTCATAACCTAAAATTATCTAATTCATCGACCACGTGAATCAAAAGCATTAAACATAGAGAGATATAAAATGGAATTAAAACTGACAATTAATAAAATATTCAAAACATGGTTCAACGAGACTACATCAAGCCCTAAATTTGAATTTTAACTCAACAGAGTGGAATCCATAACTAATATTTTCAAGAAATTCGTAAATGCAAACATGTTGAACACAATATCACAAATACAAAAATCAATAAATATTAGGGTGAGAGAAAGGAAGAGAAAACTTCTTTTGTGGAGATGAGCTTTAAATTTTCAATATACTTGAATTCCAAGCTCTCTTTCTAGTGGTTTTGTGTCTCCAATGGTGTTTCTGTCTCTAATTCTGCCTCAAATCGCCACACCATGGGGTGTTTTCTCTCCTAAAATTGCCACCACTTAGAATTTGAGGCATAACGTGGTATATATAGGGCTTCAAGGTAGGGTTTTTCAAGTTGCAGGCTATAGAGGTGCGCTAGAGTAGAGTTGGGCGCACTGCAGTATGCCTTTTGGAAAGGGAACACTGACAGGAGAGTGTTGCTAACCGCGCCACATTTTATATGATCTAATATTACTAATCTATGTTTTGTTATTTTTTTAAATAAATTAAATTAGTATAATTAGTTTATTTTATTTATTTTTGTAGATTTTTGGAATTGGAACAAAACCACTGTATTTTGGAGCAAAATGGAGTTGAAAATGACCAACCACGACCTGCGAGTTGACCCAAACCATGGGTCGAACTTGGGTCCATAACGGACCAAATTGGCTTAAAAAAAGGAATAGTTATAAAAATTAAGGTGATCAAATTTGTAATTAATGAAGAATTAAGACCAAATATGGAATTGGAGCAAATTCGGTAACTTCCTTTTGGATTAATTGATCACACATCTTCATTACCCAATCTTACAAAGAGGCAACCATTTGTTCTAAATTGGAAGGTCTTTTAAGGCCAATTAAAGAGCATTAAGAGGGAATTCATATGTAATGTCTCTTTTGGCAGTGGGAATAATGGCTTGAGTTTTAGTTTTTAGTTTTTTTTTTCTTCTTTATTTGGCGCGGCCAACCCGTACTATATCAATATCGTGGTACCAATTTAAGGGTATTATTTTTGAGTGATTAGTTGTAGCAGAGAAAAAGCCCATTGCAGCATGCTTTGGGAAGTACCAATACCTGTTTATAATTTGGCCATAACGTTCTTGTCCGAAGTCCGATTGAGGTGATTCAAAAAGCTATGGAACGATAATACAGAGATATACAACTTATATGTTTTGAGTTTTTCCAAAATTGGATTTAATATTGGTAAAAAAATTCCTTGAAATTACTGCACCTACACTACTCACGAATCATTCCAACCCAATTCACCTCATTTTACCACATTTTCAACTTTTTACCCAATTACTTTTGATTCCTACAAAACAACACTAAAATACATCAAACTAGAAAAAAAAAAATTGAAAACTCACAAATAATTGAATCTAGAAGTATTTGATTTGTTGGTAAGTATACCACTCATCACCAGTTTGTAAATTTACCTGACCATTTTTTGTAGGATTAGTCTGTAGAATAAGCTGACTTGGTCTATGAGAGGTCAATGTGTGAACTAAGTTGGACACCTTACTTTGTTTTTAGGTTAAGTTGTAAACCAATCTATCCTTCCTTTGTTGTGAGGTTGGTTTATGAACTAAGTTGATCTGATTTGTTAAAGGCTAGTTTTTAAACTGAGATGACATTTCTTTATTATAAGGTTGGTTTTTAAATCAAGGTATCCTTCATTTGTCATTGAATTCTTGGCTGAATAGAGCCTCGAGGTTTTTGGTTTCTTAACTGAACATGGCTTCTATTTGTCTGAACTCATATTATCATTAGCTGACCCATTTGTGGCCATCCTGCCCCCTTTATCTTTCCCTTTACTGAGATCACCTTGTGTTTATGGTGACTGATATACTCTATTTAAACAATATAAGCATTTGAATTAATAGTTTACTTGAGGTTCTTTAGTTCCTAACTGGCCTAACTTCTTTTGTACTTTGTTGCTCAATAGATTTGAGATTTGATGGAGCTTATCCTTTAGCTTGATTTACCATCCTGAGTCTGACAAAGATGGGCTCATGACTGAATTCACTTAGAGTTTAATCCTTAGCTTTGCTAGAGTGTATCAATTTCTTTTGAGTTTGATAGCGATGGGTGATAGGTGTAAATTACCCTTATATTTCTAACCCGAATTTGTTAGTTTTCGAGTACGTTTATAGTTATTTTTATATATTTTAATATGTTTTTATTCTTTTTGTATTAAAACAGGTGCGTGGGGTGAAAACGTATGAAATCAGAGCATAAACGATCAATTCGTATCGAGAACAGTCGGAGAACAGTGGAAAAATGATCAAAACGACAATATTTTGCAAACAAGCCCACCGCTACGGCGTCTAGACCACCGCCGCGGCGGTGAAAATGCTGAGAAAGACCAAAGGCTACTGACAGACCACCGCCTAGGCATAGAAATCCATCGCCTACGCAGAAAGTCAGTAGAGAATTTGACAGATGGCTACTGATAGCCCACCACTTAGGCGGAGAATCCACCGCCTAGGTGAAAATCCAGTAGAAAGTTTTCCCAAGCCACTGCCTTCTCCATTGCCATGGCGAAACACTAACCGACATACTCCTCCGCCTAAGCAAAAATTCCACTGCCTAGGCAAAGGCCTTTGCACAGTTTAGATATTTATTTTTAGATATTTTGCCTATAAATATCCCCTCTCCTCCTCTCTCCTTGCTCTCCCCCAGCCATTAGGGCCTTCCTAGGGTTAGATAGAATAGAGAGAGAGTTTTGGAGAGTGCTCATTCAATCCCGATGAGGAATATGAAGGAGGAGCAATCGGATTACGATTTTAGCGCTAAATCTTCGGATATCGGCTAAGTTTTTCCACTTCTCTCTTTATTTTTTTTTCATTTTGTAGCTTGTTAAGCATGTTTATCTTGGTTTTTGTTGTTTATACGGTTAGGGCCACGAGCTAAACATAGATTGTAAATGGGGATTAACATTTTATTTATGAAAATGTAGTTTTGATTAAGTTTATGTTTCGTTCTTGGTTGTTTTTCGTATGTTGATTGTGTGTGCCTTATTGTTTGTTTATCGTGCTTATATTTACATATCGAGAATATGGGGTTTGACTCTCGGAAGAAGTAACCCCGAATTCGGACTAGAATAAACAAACGCCACAATCTTATAACCCGATTGGGGTTTCGATTGTGGACAATCGATAACGTTGGGTCAAGACTCATGTGACCTAAAGTCGTTAAAATGTTGAGGGGGACTTCGGCGTTGACACGATGTCATGTATTCCCTCATCTTACACTCGGGAGAGGTGACAGGGGAGTTTTAGAATCGAGATTGTCAATAGGGTAAACATAACGCAACGATCCAATAACCTAGGAGAGAGTTGGATTATGTGCAATCAATGACATTGGGGTGAGACTCACGCGACCTAGAGTCGTTAAGACATTGAGGGGGACTTCGACATTGATTCGAAGTTGCGTATTCCCCCGTCTTACACTTGGAAGAGGTGGCGGAGGAGTTTACGAACCAAGATTGTCGAATATGCCAAACGCCGTTAATGTTAACTAAAACGAAACCAAACGCATTTAAGTAAATAACATTAATCCCTAGGCAATCTACTCCCCTAAACAATCTCAAATTAGTATTTATAGTATAGTTAACTTAATTAGTATTTTAGTTTAGTATTAGTATTAAATTAAATTCCATTTTTGTCGCCTAGATAAAATTAGGTTATGACAATCGCGATACTTGATAGTAATCTCAACCAATTCATGTGGATACGATACCTGACCGAAAGGTCTATTATACTAAAACTTGATCCGTATGCTTGCGGTGAAAGTGGCAGCGCTTATTTAGCGGCTACCAAGTTTTTGGTGCCGTTGCCGAGGAATGGCAAAGTGGTTATTGTCGATATTGGGAGTAAATAACTTGATTTTAATTTAGGCATTTTTAGTGTATATAATTTTTGTTTGTAGTTTTGTTTTTTGTTTTCCTACAGGATGCTTGAAGATGTTAGATCGACAAGTACTCCTGCGTTTCGTTCATTGAAACATCTCGCCAGTCTTGAGGGCATGTGTCAGGCTGAGGACATTAAACCAAGCGCTTCTTGGGAGGTAACCTAGGGTCACAAATAAGTTAGACACATCTCCGTCAATTTGAGTCGGAGGCGAGATCCTCTCGCCTCCCAAGTACGTGTTCTAAACCCCCGTCTTCAATATCATGCTATATACTGTCATTGGGATCGCTGACGGCTCGTTTTGGACATCACCTGTGTTGAGTTGGTGGTGATGTGTAGTATGTTTTAGTATGTGTTTATGTTTTTAGTTAAATTTTACTGTTTTTATCGTTTGCATGCTTGTTTAGGATTGATTTGTTTAGTTTAGTTGTTGTTTTGTGCTAAGTTTTGACGTTATCTGGGCCTTTTACCCGATGATGACTCTGTCCCCTGATTGTTTTGAGGTCGAGCGTAACGCTCATTCATGTGTATTATGTGTACTTAACATATCGTCTTAGTAAAAGTTATTGTAAATCCTAAATGCACGAGCACATAAACTCAATATAGCACTATTTGATTGATTTAAAACTGATTATCCTTAAATCAATTTCATGACAATAGGGATTCTAGAACTTGATTTGGGAAAAATTCGAGGCGAAATCCTAGGCGAGGTTGTTTAGGAGATATGATTTAGGCAGTCATTTTGTCGCCTGAGCCTTTTGAAGCCTACCATGCAATATCATTATCTCTCATTACCCTGTCGAAGCCTAAATGCCATTTTAATTCTGAACACTTAACATATACCCTAGCCGATTGATGTTTGTCCAAACCTATATCGCCGAATTAAAGGCACAATTTGAGAGAATCAAGATAGCAGTTGCAAATGCTACTTGAATTGAGCGGTTGAGTTTAGGGCGAACTTTATATTGGTTCGGTATTTGAGTACTCAATTGTCATTTTTGTTTGTTTTTCACACACCCCTTAAATATTACAAATCAAATGAGTTTGGGGGTGTATTGTGTAGTTGAAAAAATCATCATTTCTTTTTGACATGACAAGTGAGTACGACGTTCTTAAACATTTGTTCAAGGTCATTTCTAAAAAATATGGGGTTTCGAGTGTGAGAGTGCCAAGCGATGTGCCTCGTGTGGCGTTAAGTTAACGACGTTAACTCGTTTTCCAATTCCAAAGTACCCTTGACCATTTTCCCAAAACCGAACCAAGCCCTAATGATCTTCATGAACCTCCGCGCCTATATTAGTGTAGAATAGATCCCGGGTCAGGCGTATGGATTCCCTATACCTTAAAGGTTTTAGTCATGATCTATATTTAGGGATAATCCCATCTAGTCAATGGATAGTAGTATATTTGAGTTTAATCACACACACTTAAACAGGATCTAGAATGGTGCTTACTATTTTTGAACGTTGAAATTCTAGAACATCACATGGTGTGATTTATGCTTGACCTTGATAGGATTGGGGGCAAATGAGGGAAAATCTTTCGGCCGATAGATGATAATGAAACCTTACACATTTTTTATTTTAGTATTTTTAGTTTTTAGTTTTTAATTTCGTAATTAGTTTTTACATTTTCTTGTATTGTTTGGGTATTTTGCTCGAGGACTTGTAAAATTCTGAGTTTGGGGGTATTTGATAGGTGTAAATTACCCCTATATTTTCAACCCAAATTTGTTAGTTTTTGAGTACGTTTATATAATTATGTTTATATGTTTTAATATGTTTTTATTCTTTTTGTATTAAAACAGGTGCGTAGGGTGAAAAGGTATGAAATCGGAGCATAAACGATCAATTCGTATCGAGAACGGATGGAGAACGGTGGAAAAATGAGCAAGACGGATTCTGCAAATAAGCCCACCGCCACGGTGGTGAAGATGCTAAGAAAGACCAAAGGCCACTGACAAACCATCGCCTAGGTGGAAATCCAGCAGAGAATTTGACAAATGGCTGCTGATAGCCCACCGCCTAGGTAGAAATCTAGCAGAAAGTTTTCTCAAGCCACCGCCTTCTCTACAGCCGCGGTGAAACACTAACCAACATACTCCTCCGCCTAGGTGGAAATTCCACCGCCTAGGCGGAGGCCTCTGCACAATTTTGATATTTATTTTTAGATATTTTGCCTAGAAATATCCCCTCTCCTCCTCTCTCCAGCCATTAGGGCCTTCCTAGGGTTAGATAGAATAGAGAGAGAGTTTTGGAGAGTGCTCATTCAATCCCGAGGAGGAAGATGAAGGAGGAGCAATCGAATTATGGTTTTAGCGCTAAATCTTTGAATATTGGCTAAGTTTTTCCGATTCTCTATTTATTTTCTTCATTTTTGTAGCTTGTTGAGCATGTTTAGCTCTATTTTTGTTGTTTATATGATTAGGGCCACGAGCTAAACATAGATTATAAATGGGGATTAACATTTTATTTATGAAAATGTAGTTTTGGTTAAGTTTATGTTTAGTTCTTGGTTGTTCTTTGTATGTTGATTGTGTGTGCCTTATTGTTTGTTTTTTGTGCTTAGATTTACATATCGAGAATACAGGGTTTGACTCTCGGCAGAGGTAACCTCGGATTCGGACTAGAATAAACAAACGCCACAATCCTATAACCCGATCGGGGTTTCGACCGTGGACAATTGATGACGTTGGGTCTAGACTCACGTGACCTAGAGTCATTAAGACGTTGAGGGGGACTTCGGCGTTGACGCGAAATCACGTATTCTCTCATCTTATACTCGGGAGAGGTGATGTGGGAGTTTTAGAACCGAGATTGTTGATAGGGTAAACACAACGCAACGATCCAATAACCCGGGAGGGAGTTGGATTGTGTGCAATCAATGACGTTGGTGTGAGACTCACGTGGCCTAGAGTCGTTAAGACGTTGAGGGGGACTTCGGCGTTGCGTATTCCCCCGTCTTACACTCGGAAGAGGTGGCGGAGAAGTTTAAGAACCGCGATTATCGAATACGTCGAACTCCATTAATATTAACTAAAACGAAACCAAACTCGTTTAAGTAAATAATGTTAATTCCTAGGCAATCTACTCTCCTAAACAATCTCAAATTAGTATTTATAGTATAATTAACTTAATTAGTATTTTAGTTTAGTATTAGTATTAAATTAAATTCCATTTTTATTGCCTAGATAAAATTAAGTGATGACAATCGTGATACTCAATAGTAATCTCAACCAATCCTTGTGGATACGATACCCGACCGAAAGGTCCATTATACTAAAACTTGATCCGTACGCTTACGGTGAAAGTGACAACGCTTATTTAGCGACCACCAGTGGGTTCATGAACTCACCTCAAGCTTATGTTTTAATGATGTTTTGAGTCTGATAGAGGTGGTTTCATGAACTCACCTCGAGTTCTTGTCTTTGGTGATGTTTTGAGTCTAATAGAGGTCGTTTCTTGAACTCACCTCGAGCTCAAGTCTTGGATGACGTCTTGCTTTAAATAGAGGTGGTTTATTAAACTCTCTTAGAGTTCAAGTCTCCGATGACGTCTTGCATTAAATAGAGGTGTCTTCTTTAATTCACCTTAAGCTAATGTCTTGGATGATGTCTTACGTCAAATAGAGGTGGTTTATTGAACTCACCTTGATCTCGTGTCTTCGATGATGTCTTACATCAAATAGAGGTGGTTTCTTGAACTTACCTTAAGCTCGTGTCTTCGATAATGTCTTGCGTCAAGTAGATGTGGTTTTCTGAACTCACCTTGAGCTCCTATCTTATTACGCCTTGAATTTGATAGAGGTGAGCTTCGAACGAGATGGCCTTGAACTCAAGTTCGAAGATACTTTAAGTTTGATAGAGGTGGATTCTAACGAGCTGACCTCGAAGTCAAGTTTGGATATGTCGTCGAGTTCAATAGAGGTAGCTTGCAATGAGCTGACATCGAACTTATTTCTTAATTTGTTGATGATTCTGAATGCTATAGCTTATAGTGTGATCATTCCGTTGCTTGTCCTTAGGTGTTGAGTTCCTTATTGAACTTAGCCTTCTTCCTTATCCCTATTCAGTTCCATTCTTCTAAAACACAAGGGTAATTTGCCAAACTGTCGATAATAGAGTTTAGCAACAAAATTAATTTTTTTTTAAAACAAAATGCTTTCTTAGCTGATTCATTTGTTGATTTGCTTCGGGAGGGCTGATCTCTTCTCCCCTTTTTATATTCTTTTGATCATCCATTTGTTCATGGGATTTGATTGGGACACATAGCTAAAATTGTAATAGTGCAGTCTGCCAAAGAAGCTGATGTGGATGTCGCTACTGATGATTGCGGTTCAGGTCAGATTGAAGGTGTAGATGGTTGCGGTTCAAGTCCGCCAAAGTTAGCTGCTACAATATATTTTTACTTCATCGGTCTTCCTTGCCAAGGCCAATCCAAGTGAGTTTATACCCTGATTGGGCTTAATGGTCTTGCAATCGGATACGAGCTGATTGATTTAAATCAACGATGAGCAATTGTCGGCTCTCCAGTGAAGCTACTGTTGAGCTATCATGGGATCTTCGGGGGAATCCTCGTGGGAATCGACAGAGAAATATTTAGATCTTTCTGGCTCTTCCAAACTTATTACTTCATTTCTGTGTTGCTCTAGATATTGATGAATTTGTTGGTGGTTCATGACGAACTATGTTCTGGCAATTTTGTATTGTAAAGGGAAGAGCTAATCAATCAAAAAGATTTTGAATGATCGGGTATAACTTCAAATGGGTTTCAAAATATGAGAAAACTGAAATGGTATTGATGGGAATTTTGATACTTTTAACTTGTTTCCCATAGACAGCTTCAATTGATGTTGCATTATTTCGTTAGCAATAAGTTTCCTCCAACTTGTATAACACCTGTAACACTTGGGATTAACACTTTTGATACCGTTAAGGTATCGGCCAAATATACTCCGGCGTGAGAATAAGTTAAACAAGTCTTGTAAAGAAAAAATCTTGTGTGTATCCCTTTGGCTTAAATGACATGATATATATTGAGAATAAGTGTACCTGATTTTTCACATATTTCACCATGATCGTAACTGTTCCAACATTCATGTGGAAGATTTCACCATGATTGTAATTTTCGCCGTGTTACTATTAGGTTCATTCTAGGTGAACTTCTAACAAGCTGACCTCGAACTCCTGTGCTGAGCGCATATGGACTTATGATTGCTCGTATTGGGCTCACGGTTCAGGCCTACTCGAGCATAGCCTATTGGATGTTGGCGGACTTTATACGATCGAGCTCACTTCCGCCTATTTAAGACATGTGATACTTTACGGGTGAAACCACTCATATCACATATAGTTAGAATTGCCAAACATAGACCAAAATTACATATATAATGCAAAATCATATGGTGTTAATGATTCTACATTTCAAGCTTAGAGTTGCGGGCCTAATTTGAACCTAATCTTAGATTGAGATTTTAGGTAAATAGGAATTCTGAAAATTGTTTTCCTTTCCATTTAAATAAAAAATAAAAAATTAGGGTCTTCAAAAGCAAATTATTAAAAGCTGTAAAATCAAATTAAAATCTATGCAATGATTGAACTCATTCATATATGTTTCCAGATTAAAAAATTATCTGATTATGTAAAATACACAAACATATATATATATATATATTGAAACACAAAAATCAAAATTGTTACCAAATTTCATACTCTTTATAGAGTCTGTAGTGACACGCCTTGGTATTCCGAAAGAAAAAGAATATTAAATTATAAGCGTAAAAGTGAATTTTTTTTTTAAACATCAGTTTTCTAAAAAATGTACTTAGGCCATTTAAAAATAAAGAGTCTCCATCTAGAATTGGATTTAAATGGTGTGTTAGATCACCAAATTTTTAGAAAACGAATTTAAAAAAATTGGCCTAAGTAAAATTGACTCCAGAAATACTGTTACATCAAAGATTTATTTAAGAGCTCGAGGGTCGGTTATGTTCGGGGAAGGTGTTAGGCATCCCAAGACACCCATCCGAAAATGGTACCTTATATCTAATTAAGTTTAATTAGTTTAGTCCGAATGTTTTATTTTATTTTGAAATCATTTCTATCTTATGAAGTCTTTTTGGTATATCAAAAACAAGGTAGGACAAGTTTTTGTATTTTTGGGAATGGTCCCCAGTATGAGCTCTTATCGAATATTAAGGATTCGACAAGGATGGTCCCCGAGATATGATTTTACGTATGTTTCCGAGAGATTTCTTTATTTTAAATGGGCAAACTAAAATAGGTGAATAAGTATGAAAATATGAATGCAAAAACTAACACGATATGAATTTCTATTTTTTATGCAAATATGACCTAAAAACAACTAAAGAGTTTAATTTAAACATGCCAATGCAAAATGATATGAATACGGAAATTAAACAGGAAACACTCTGTGTATTAATGTGATTATGTGTGGCAAGAATTTAATTATTTAAATATATAAAAAATGTAAGTAGTGTACGTGTTGTGACTAAGTGAAAAGAAATAACATGGATTATGAAATTTAAAAAAACCTATATGTATGAAATACAAAAAATGTAAGCGGTGAAATTGTCCTAAACATGCCGTCTAAATGAAATAAGAAATAAATATGCGAGATTGATGCAAATAATATCTATTTGAAGTTTGTCCAATTAATTTAAAGAAATCCCGATTTGAAATTTCCCCAAATTCTATGGACATAAGAATCGAGGGAAGATTCACAGAAACAATTTTGTCGGAATTAATCTTTTCAAAACTTATGCAAAATCCTATGAAAAAATTTACCGAGAGAATAGATTTCCTAAAAACCGATCGTTTCTAAAATCCACTCTAGTTGGGGAATAGAAACAAGGACACAGAAAACTCTCCCACGATTTATCGAATTGGTGGATTCATCTTAAGATTTGTAAGGATTAATTCCCACAAATTAAGATTTTATTACTGTTTAACTCTCCCACGATTTATCGAATTGGCAGATTCATCTTAAGCTTTCACCTGATACTCGGGATTAAGTTCAAGTATGAGAAATCCATCTCGACTTTTTCATCGGATCATTGGACGACTTATGATTTTTTAGGTTTTTCTTTTTATGAATTGCGGCAAAAAAATAAAAAATAAAATAAAATTAACAAACAGAGAGATATAAGTGTCCTCGTCTAAACGCTCAAAAGTTCTGATTGAGAATGGGGAACTTCATCTCAGCGTTTACATCGAGTCATCGAATAATTAAAAGAAATAAAGTTTGCAGGAATTTAAAGTGTGAGAAAAATAAAATAAGCTGAAAAATTAAAGATAAAAGAAAAACATATCTGTTCTAGGCTAAGAATCCCGATACTCGGGTTTTTCTCTCTCATAGATAGTTTCGCGAAAAGGCTTTTGATGAGAATCACTCTTTCAGGGGTTATTCCTCTCAATTTTAGAATGAATGAACTAGGAGAAGAAGGGTCCTATTTATAGAGAAACATTTGGCGTGAAAATCACTTAAGAAACCCTAAAAATTAGGTTTAGCCGCCTAAAACTAGTCCAAGTTGGATTGGGAAAGAATAAAATTGGAAATGGCTAAAAAAGTTTTTTTAGAATTTTTTAAATTTCCACTGCCTTTTCTTTTAAAATTTGACTTTTCCTTCATTGTCTTGGTGGTTGACACATGGCAGGCGAGGTCTATGGCCTAATTTTCTCTCTCTCTCTCTCTCTCCATCTCTTTCTCTCTCACTCTCTCACACAAACGGCCGATATTAGGTAAGGCCTGCTGCCTTCTCTCTCTCCCTCTCTATGTTGGCTATCAAAAGGGAAATGCCCCCCCCCCCCACTTTATTCTCTCTCTCCCCTCTTCTCTCAGCTGTCAAAAGGGAAATGCCCACCCCACTTTATTCTATCTCTCTCTCTCTCTCTATTCTCTTTCTCCTCTCTCTCTCACTATTGGTTCTCTCCCTTTCTCCTATTCATTTTTACTCCTTTTATTTATTTTTTTCAATTTCAACCTATTTCCTTTATTATTTTATTTTTTTTGTATTTTCTAAAAATAAAATAAATAAAACCATGTTAAATAAACATAAAGTTAATTATAAAAGAAAGTATCAATTTTTTACAGGGCGGTCAAAATGCCGCATCTACATGTAGCTTTCAGACTCCATAATTTACGATCCTTTTTCAATTTTTTTAGAACAATTCAAAATTGTTCCCACATGAATACATGTAACAAAACATAATCCAAACAACAAAAAACACTAACCAAACACAACATAATCAAACTCTTGAATTTTTTTAATTTTTTTTTTGAAATCTGTTTTGAAATATATTATTTCTATTTCTATAAATTCAACCTTATTAAAACAAAATCAAGATAATCCTAACCAAACATAAACAGATACATGTATTAGTTCATTGTTTTCCAGGATTGAAGAATCGTGGAATTGGCAAACTCAGAACAAAATCACATATATAATGCAAAATCGTATGATAATAATCATTTTGCATTTCAAGCTTAAAGTTGCAGGATTAATTTTGAACTTAATCTTCAATTGAGAATTTTAGGTAAATACAAATTCTGAAAAACTGTCTTCCTTTCCATTTAAATTTAAAAAATTGTGATCTTGAAAAATAAATTATTTAAAACTATAAAATCAAATCCATACATTAATTGAACTCATTCAGATCTGTTTTGAGATTAAAAACTCATTCAAAATTTGATTATGTAAAACACGAAAAAATTATTAAAACACAAAAATCAAAATTGTTCCCAAATTTCCATGCTCTTTTTAGATCTGTAATTTTCAGATTGCACAATTTTCATATCTATAATTTTTGGACTCCATAATTATCAGATCTGTTTTCAGAACAATTCAAAATTGTTCCCAAAAGTATACATGTAACAAAATCATTCTTAAATTGCCAACAAAATCGACACAATCCTAACTGAACATAAACATATACATGTATTAGTTCATTGATTTCCAAGATTGAAGAATCCTGAAATTGGCAAACACTACCAAGATTACATATACAATGCAAAGTTATATGGTATTAATCATTATGCATTTCAAGCTTAAAGTTGCGGGCCTAATTTTGAACCTAATCTTAGATTGAGATTTTTAGGTAAATAAATGTTAGATTCATGTCCCACATCGCTTATTTGAGAGTTCTCAAACCACTCTATAAATCAAAGAAGTTACTCCACTTAGTACCATATGGTTTTAAGTTGGAATCTCCTAACATGGTATTAGAGCCAAGGTTATGGATCTCTCATTCCCTCATAGTCAAATCATTTGTGCATGTCGGAGGTTGCACATATCTTATCATTCCCTTGTAGTCAAATCATTCGTGCAAATCGGAAGTTGCACTTAAGGACGGGTGTTAGATTCCTGTCCTACATCGCTTATTTGAGAGTTCCCAAACCACTATATAAATCAAAAGAGTTACTCCATTTAGCATTATATGGTTTTAAGTTGGAACCTCCTAACACCAAAAAATTGCCTTTATTTCCATTATTATTATTATTATTATTATTTTAAAAACAAATTGGGATCTTCAAAAATAAATTATTAAAAACTAGAAAATCAAATTCAAATCTATAAAAATGATATAGGTATAGGAAAGAATAATCTATTGTATTGTACTTTAGAATGGGTTCTATATCCCTAAATATATAGCCGTAGGAGCAGGTTAAATTAGGAAATATATCACCGAAATGAATAGGCTAATAATGCCCTATAATCAAGATACCAAAAATAAAAAGATACATAAAAATTGTATTTCAACACTCCCCCTCAAGCTAGGGCTAAAATATTGATGAGTCCTAGCTTGCCAATGGATGACTGAAGAAGAGAAGGTCATGTGGATTTGGTGAAGATATCAGCATCCTGTTCAGAAGATGGGACGAAGGCAGGAGTGATGAATCCTGACCGAACTTTCTCACGAATGAAGTGGATATCTACCTCAATGTGTTTAGTCCTTTCACGAAGGACAGAGTTTGAGGATAACATTATTGCGGACTTGTTTTCATAGAACACCTTAGATGAATTTCTCACGGGGAGTCCCAACTCGGTCAGAAGGGAACGAAGCCAAAGGAGTTCACACATTCCTTGAGCCATAGCGTGATACTCAGTTTCTACAGAGGATCGGGAGATAACGGATTTCTTCTTACTATTCCATGAGATTAGGTGTCTTCCATTAAAGGTGCACAGGCCAGAGGTCGAACGTCTATCATCCTTCGATTCAGCATAGTCCATGTCTGTAAAGCAAGAAAGTCCTTCATATGCCCCTGTCATATAAAAGAGACCAAGACCAGGGCATGTTTTGAGAAATTGAAAGATATGGTAGACAGCATCCAGGTGCGATGTACGTGGTGAGTGTATAAACTGACTTACAACGCTGACAGCATACGTAAGATCTGGCCTTGTATTAGTCAGATAGATGAGGTGACCTACAAGTCGCTGATATACTGACGAATCTGATAATAAATCTCCCGAGTCTGCTGTTAACTTAAGATTTGGATCCATGAGAGTAGAAGCGGGTCTACATCCAAGCATCCCTGTATCCTAAAGAAGATCAAGAGCATATTTTCGCTGGGATAGAGAGATACCTTTCCGAGACCGTGTAACCTCAATACCAAGAAAGTAGCGGAGATGACCCAAATCCTTGATGTCAAAGATTTGTTCAAGATCTTTTTTTACTTGCTAAATGCCAAGTGCGTCGTTAATTATGATAATAATGTCATCCACATATACTGAGATAACGATGCATTGTCCCTGGCATTGATGACGGATGAAGCAAGTATGATTCGAATGATACTGGGCAAACCCCATAGTGAGGATGGCTTCCCTGAATAGGCTGAACCATGCACGAGGAGACTGTTTAAGTCCATAAAGGGATTTTCGGAGTCGACAGACTTTACTCGAATACTCTCCCTAAGTCCGAAATCCTTGTGGAGGCTCCATATAGATAGTCTCAGTTAGGTTACCATTAAAGAAGACATTCTTGACATCCAACTGGTGCAGAGGCCAAGAAGAGGATGCAGCTAACGAAACAAGGAGCCAAACAGTAGTCAACTTAGCAACCGGGGCAGAGGTGGCACCGAAATCTTTGCCCGGGATTTGGGTGTAGCCCTTAGCAACAAGTCGTGCTTTGTACCGATCAATCAATCTATCAGCCAGATATTTCACACTAAAGACCCACTTACAACCAACCGGTCGTTCATTGGTCAGAAAGTCAACCAAGTCCCATGTCTGATTGCGCTGTAGAGCATCCATCTCCGCTTGCATAGCGGCAACCCACTTTGGATTCTGGAGGGCCTCATGAACTGAGCGAGAAATGACAACATAATCAAGTTGTCCAATAAAGGATTTATATTGAGCCGAGAGATCCTGAAAAGATAAATACTTGAAAATTGGATGATTAGTAGAACATGAAAAAAGATAGCGGGATGGTGGGTGACGTTCCCGAGTCGGGTAACGGTGAGGAACAGGGTTAAAGATAATGGGAGATCGAGAAATACCTGAGTCCGGAAAAGATGTCGGCAGGGGATGTGAGACACATGGACAACGGGAGTAGACTTGTAAGGGGGCGGGTAAGGGGTCACGTAGTGGGTGTGATGTGGGCGGGCAAGGTATATCGAATATAGGGATAGGACGCGGAAGTGGGGTATTATCCTTAGTAGAAGTTGCCTCAATAGGTAGAGAAGGTATGGTACCAAAAAAATATGGGACAGTCTTGAGGAACATAACATCAAGAGAGTGGTAAGTGTGGCGGGTAACTGGATCATAGTACCTATATCCTTTGGACATGGAAGAATAGCCAAGGAAAACATACCGGATAGATTTATCATCTAACTTAGTGTGAGTAGGGCTTTGATTCTGGACAAAACACGTACAACCAAAGATACAGGGTAAGATAGGAAAAAGGGTGCCAGTGGGGTGAAATATATGAAATAGGGTTTTATCGGAAATAACACGAATTGGTGTTCGATTAATAAGATAGGCAGTAGTAAGAACTGTCGTGTGCTAAAAAGATTTGGCAACATTTATTCCTCGCAAAAGACAACAGACTACAGACATGAGGTGACGATTCTTACGTTCCGCCACACCATTTTGTTCAAGGGTGTAGGGACAGGTGAGTTGCTGAAGGATGCCTTGCTTATTAAGCTCAGCCCGAAAAATCATCGGATAAATATTCCCGGCCATTATCTGATCGAATATTGCACACGACGATTTTCTATTGGATTTTTATCATTTGGAGGAAGTGGGTAAAGTGAGTGTAAACCTCTGATTTGTGTTTCATCAAATAAACCCAAGTGCACCGACTATAATTATCTATAAAGGTGACATAATAGCGGTGTTTGGAAATGGTTTTAATAGGAAAAGGTCCCCAAATATCAGAATGGATAAGATCAAATGCTTGGGATGCACGGTGCATGCGAGGAATATAAGAGGTACATGTGTGCTTAGACAATTCACAAACCACACATTGAAATTTAAAGTCCTTGCAAGCTTTATTAAGAGACGGAAACAACCAACACAAATACTGAAAATTTGCATGTCCCAAACAGGCATGCCATAAGTTCAAATTTTTGAAAGAACACATAGAAGAATAAAAAATAGGTAGTATAGAGGCTTGCATACTAAAATATGGAACGGGTGGAGGTGGAGGTGGAGGGCTGCCGAAGTAGTAGAGGCCATCGCATTCATATCTCCTGCCAAAAATCTTCCTCGTAGCCAGGTCCTGCAAGAAGCAACGATCAGGTAAGAAAACAACGGCACAGTGAATTTTTTTAACAAGATGACTAACCAATAGAAGATTATAAGAAATTTTAGGAATATAGTAAACAAAGTGAAGAGTGATATCAGAGGATAAACAGGCATCTCCCTGACAACGAATAGGGATAGAGGTACCATCGGCAATGCATACAGACTGATTGATAGGCGAAATAAGGGAGGTAAAGGTAGAAAACTCATCAGTCATGTGATTGTTAGCACCGGAATGCAGAATCCAAGTAGAGTGACCAGACTTACCATGAAGCGTAGTCGGAGTACCTGAGGCAAGAGCAGCCATGGGGCCGGAAGATGATGCCAAAGTGGTTAACTGAGCCTGGAGCTGTGCAAGTTGGGCTTGGACGTGGGAAATATCCAAGGTAGATAGTGGAGGATCTGCCAAACCAGGGACACTGTTAGTAAGAGCACCAGTACGTGGTCCTCCTCTTCCTTTTCTCCCTCCTAGGTTTCGGGGTTTCAATTCAGGATGAAGATTGTAACAACGGTTAATGTTATAACCAGACTTTTGGTAGTACTGACAGTATGATCGCGTGCCTGATGGGCAAGAACCAGAGGAAGCCGAGAAGGCCATCTGCTCAAGGACTGAAGAAGTGACTTCAGGCGAGAGAAAGAGCCGACGTTTCGAATCATTGTCAACAGTAGAGAATGCATTGTATAGATCTGGTATCGGTGAAGTGTTCAAAATCTGAGTGCGAAGGTTCTCGTACTCTGGATTTAAACCCATCAAGAAATGGTATGTGTGACGACGATCCTGACGCTTGGCTTCGATTTAAGCATCATCCGTAGGGAATTCACTCAAAGGTTCATATTGCGCAAGTTCCTCCCACCGAGATTGAAGGTAGCTGAAGTAATCCGCAACTAAAAGTCCTAATGATGCCTGGGAGGCATAGGAAATCTCATGGTAGAGCTCGAAAATCCGTGATTCATTGCGAGAGTGGGCATACATCTTCGTAAGAACAGACCATAGTCCGTTTACAGTCTCATGGAACATGAAGATATTATAGATCTGTTCCTTCATAGAATTGAAGATGCACTCAAGGATGGTACAATTATCAGCGTCCCACTGAGCAAACTTGGGATCGTTGATATCTGGCTTTGGCTTAGTGCCATGGAGCCATCCGGTCTTACGTTTTCCACCAAGGTAAAGACGAAGAGAGCGAGACCAAGCAGGAAAATTCGCTCCATTAAGTAAGACAATGGTAACACGTTGGACAGTGGCCTTAGGTGCACGGGAAGAATCTGAGCGGGCAGGTTGTTGTGGAGCATAAACGGTCGGAGAGGAGATGTCACCTTGTTTTTCGGATGCCATTGATACAGATGAGATGCGATTGTAGCAATAAACCACACAGGAAAAAACAAAATGCTACGGAAGACTGATCGGGCTCCGAAAAAAGAAGGCACAATTTGAGAAGCGTGCCAGAGACGTAGTTACTTATTCATTCGAGGAATCGAATCGACAATCGTGTATTCAAGACATTCGGAACACCAGCGGATGGGGAACAACAGCGATGAGCAGTGAAGCTTTACATGAACAGGCTCCAATTGGTGGCAGTTAACAACCCACAACAAACAGGTACAAGGCAGAGGGTTGTTCTGGGCAGAGGGCTAGTTTCTAGGGTTGCAGGTTCGCGGTTGCGAGGGTTCACAATTTTTGGTCTCATGTCTAGGGTCTGTAGCTTAGCGGCGGTGGCTAGGGTACCTGGTGGTGGTGGTTCGCGAGTATAGTTCGCGGCTATGTGGTGGTGGTAGTTCGCGACCTTGATGGTGGTTCGCGATGGCTAGGGTTAGGGTTAGGGTTCACGGCTGTGTGGTGGTGGTTCGCGACTGCTGGGGTGTGGTTTAGGGCTTGATCTGCGATCTAGTTCGCGGTTTGGGGTGGATCTGGTACGCGGTTGTTGATGGCCGCGGCGTTTAGGGTTTTGGGAGAACAGCAGTGGCTGGTGGTAGTGGGAAAGAATTGTTGGCTCTCAATACCAAAAAGGATATAGGTATAGGAAAGAATAATCTATTGTATTGTACTTTAAAATGAGTTCTATATTCCTAATTATATAGCCGCAGGAGCAGGCTAAATTAGGAAATATATCACCGGAATGAATTGGCTAATAATGCCCTACAATCAAGATACCAAAAGTAAAAAAGATACATAAATATTGTATTTCAACACTATATAATAATTGAACTCATTTAGATGTGTTTCCGGATTAAAAAATCATTCAGACCTGATTATGTAAAACACAAACAAATTATTAAAGCATAAAAATCAAAATCATTCCAAAATTTTCAAACTCTTTTCAGATTTGTAATTTTAAGATTCCATAATTTTTAGACATGTTTCAAGATTTTTGAGAACATATCAAAATTGCTCCCAAATGTATACATGTAACAACAGAATTTCGAGAACAAAAAACACTAATTAAACTGAAATAGACATGTGTATTAATACATTGTTTTCCAGGATTCAATCAACAGAACCGAGACATTCCTAACTTATTATCAATAGAAACAGAACATACACTACCCGACACAAAATATTAGAATAGAAATAGAGAAAATATTGACAACAGAAACAAAAAATTAAAGCTACCTAAACAAATCAGAACAAAAACATGTAATATTTTATAATATCAAATAGAAACAGAAAAAGAGAATATAAAATCAAAGCTAACTAACAAAATCACCCAAGAACTATGAAATTCAACAAATCATTAACCTTGGGAGCTGATGGTCTGATGTGAGGAGCAACTGTGGGTGGATAGAGGAACTACGAGGAGATGGTCTGATGTGGGATGCGACTACAAGGACGAGAGGAACTATTGCGAGGGAGGAGATGGTCTGATGTGGGATGCGACTACAAGGACGAGAGGAACTATTGCGAGGGAGAGACGGTTTTATTGATGAGATAAGTGATGGAGATAGAGAGGAGAACGACAAGGATCGCAGGAGTGAAGGCAGTGGAACGGCGAGATTAAAGTGACGGTTAAAGGCATGCAGGACAGAGAGAGGATGGAGAGAGAGAGAGAGATGGGTAGTAGGGCTGTAACTCTAATTTTAATATTTTGTATTTTGTCACCGATCCAACGGTCCAAAAATATAGATGGGTTTGTCACCGATCCAACGGTCCCTTTATCTCCGTCCTAACTTCTTTTATATATATATGTATACACTTGTGAAATTTTGTGACCTAATCACTTTGGAACAGACTTGGACTTAAAGCCTGCAAGTAAAAGAACCATGCTTAAAGACTCATATATCATTCAGTAACTTCATTTGAAAGCATCCATACGTGGGAAAATAAACAAACAAAAAACAGGTATATATATCCATGTTCTTCCCTAACATCTCCATTATCTATCGATTAGTATATTCCTCATTCTTTCCGTGATAATCCAATCTAACTTAGCTAGAAATGGGCCTCGCAATTTCCATGAAGTCATTTCTCCTCTTTCTCTCTCTCTCACTCTTTGCCTGTTCGTCGTTTGCTCACGATTTCTCGATAGTTGGTTATTCGCCTGATGATTTGACATGCATCGATAAGCTCATCAACCTCTTTCAATCTTGGATGTCAAAGCATGGAAAAACATACAGGAGCATTGAGGAAAAGTTGCATAGGTTTGAAATTTTCAAGGATAATTTGAAGCACATCGACGAGAGGAACAAGAATGTTTCAAATTACTGGCTCGGATTGAACGAGTTTGCTGATTTAAGCCACGAAGAGTTCAAGAACATGTATCTGGGGCTCAAGGTTGACTTATCTAAAAAGAGACAGTCCCATGAAAAATTCAGTTACAGAGATTTTGTGGATTTGCCCAAGTCCGTCGATTGGAGAAAGAAAGGTGCTGTAACTCCTGTCAAGAACCAAGGTTCATGTGGTAAGCGCCATAATTTTGTAAATTATGTTGTCTGATTTGAATGAATACATTTCTCTAGATTGAAAAACTACACTACTACAAAATTAATACTCTCTCCTTAATATGCTAAAAAATGAACACGAAAAAAGGTAGTAGAAATAGAAAAGTAATAGTTATTTTTAAGGTGACTTTTTCCTCCCTACTGTTTTTGAACTTTCATATAAAGGGAAAATATGAAAAAGAAAAGTAATAGTGATGCAGTCATCTGTCATCGATATAATAAGTCAGTACGAGTTCATTGACATTTTTATGGATATATGCATTTCGGAAAAATTAAGGATTTAGGTATGAGTGTGTGTATATATATATGCGTATATATATCATTGACAAGGTTGGCTATCGTTTTACTCTTTAATTGACTATTTCATATATAATAAATATTTGAAAGATTATTTGATTGTGCTTCAATACTTAATATTTTTATTTTTTTTATTTTTTAGTCCTTTACTTAACATCAGCTAGATTCAATTTAGGGGCAGTTATCAGGACCTCCCATTAGAGGATAAAAACTACCGAATTAAATTGTTTTGTGGGCTTCACTCTACTACTTTTTTAATTGATTTAACCGAAATAATCATGCCACAAATGTGAGGATATGATTACCAAATTAAGATTGAATCACTTTTATGTTTTTAAAATAATATTTTTTTTAAATATGTATATTTTGCTTGATATGATTACGATCATGGGATTATTAACTTAAAAGAACATAGCAGAAACAATAAGTATTCATCAGTTAAATTTAACATGAAAAAACAAAACAGAATTCAACAAATACTTGAAAACCCAAAAATATAAGAACCCCAAATCTTTTTTTTTTTTTTATTCTTCAGCCAATAATGAGCTCTCTGTGTGTGTGTGCAGGAAGTTGCTGGGCATTCTCGACCGTGGCTTCCGTTGAGGGGATTAACCAAATAAAGACAGGAAATTTGACAGCGCTGTCGGAGCAAGAGCTGATCGACTGTGACACCACCTACAACCACGGATGCAACGGGGGTCTCATGGATTATGCATTTGCTTACATCGTTCAAAACCAAGGGCTTCATAAGGAGGACGACTATCCCTACCTCATGGAAGAAGGCACATGCCACCAGAAAAAGGACGTATCGGAGGTAGTAACCATCAGTGGCTACCATGACGTCCCGGAAAATAGCGAACTCAGCCTCTTGAAAGCCCTTGCCAACCAGCCTCTCAGCGTCGCCATCGAGGCTTCCAGTAGAGATTTTCAATTCTACAGTGGGGTACGTATATAAAGTTAAAAGCATTGGGTTAATTGTTTTTTACACTTTCATCTTCTTTCATTTTTATCCCCTATACTTAAAAATTATATTTTGTTAAAAATTATGAAACAAATTATTTTTCCTCTAGTTAAAGTTTAAATTAACATTTAATGAAGAAAAGGAAGAAACTAAGCTCTGTCATTGAACTTTTTATTTTTTTATTTTATTTATTTATTCTTATTCTTATTCTTCTTCTTATTATTATTTTATCAATGCTTCTATTTTTTTTTAATAAATATAAATATAAAATTAAAATTAGAATAAAGGTAATTTTACTTATTTACATAAAGTTTGGATGAAAAATTTAATTTCACCTATTTTTTAGCTTTTGCTTAATTTCCTAATCTAATAAAAGTAGAGGGGTAAAGATTAAAATTTTAAACTAGAGAATGATTTAAAACAAGATCAAAGTATAAGGGACAAAAGACAATTAACCCTGATTATCAATTTTTTTTATATGATTTATGCGGGGAAATTTTTTAGGACTTTTTTTTCTAAAATTTTGAATTTTGAAATTATTCGATACAATAATTTTTTGGGAAGTTCAATAATTTTATCAAAAATTCGAAATCACTGAATGTCATAAAAATTACTACAATTTTTTACATAAAAAAATTACAATTAATAAAACTTGTTTGTAATTCAGAAAAATTTACTGTAGTGCATAGTGAATTGTATCATATATATATATATATATATATAATAAAACAGGACGTACATAAGTTCTCTAGGCAGATCTCAACCGTTCTTTATACCCCCCATAAAGAGCGGTCTAGATTAATCCATTAATCTAACCCTAATATCCTTAATTGAGAATCTCTCTCTCTCTACCTGATCTCTCTGTCTCACTATCGCTCTCACTCTCACTCTCGATCTCCATCCCCATCGCCACCCCCATCTCGATCTCAATCGCCATCGCATCCCCAGTCGTCGCTGTCGAATCCGCCACCTCCGATCTCGCTGTCGCTCTCACAACTGATCTCGCTGCTCACCGTTGTTGCACTCACTGCTCCCGATCTTATTGTCGATTTGGTTTGAAATAGCCAGATCTGGACGGCGGTGGTCGAATTTGAAGGCAGTGAAGCTCAACGATGGTTTGGATGGAGATGTCTGGCGGTGGTTGTGGCAAGGTCAGATATGGATGGCGATGCATCGCGATGGTCGAATTTGGGGGTAGTGAAGTTCATGGTGGTCGGATCTGGATGGCGATGGTCAGCAGTCGTTGGTCGGTGTTCGTTGAGGGTCTTGAGGGCGATGGTCACTGCCAACTGCTCATCGTCCTCAGTTAGACCTAGGGTTCTTATTTCAGTCATTCCATAGCGCAAACAAATTCTTTTCTCTTTCTTTCTTCCTCTATCACCATCAAGTAGTGCCATCGCTTCGTGATTTTCATGGAGATAAATCGTCAATCTATTTTCTCTTTAATTGGACCCAGAATCAACACCATCGTCGTCGATGCTACTCACGTAACACTGTCGTCACCGTTGCTCACACAATACTGTGGCAATCGCTAAACATCTTCTTGGTTGATTTGGTAAGCTCAAATATCTTTGATAATTTTGTTGGTACTGTTATATAATTATATTGGTGTTGATTGATACCATGCTCTCTGTAATCCACAATTTTAGAGTTTACCTGATTTTCAAGTGTGCAGATAATATTGGTATTTTTTACATATTGTACTTACGAACATTATATTTATTGTTTAGTTAGCTAAGTTTATCCTCCCAATCCCAACACACTTACATGAATATGAGTTGCGTAAACTTCACTTGGCTACCTGGCAGTGAAACATTTTCTTTAGCACGGTTAATTATGTTGAGCAACACATTTTTTTTGTGTGTGGTTTATATTCTCTTTATTGAATTTGTGAAAATATAAAAGGTTGTTTTTTAACCTTGAACAAAAGTTTATTTAGAGATTTTCTTTAAAAGCTAACATAAAACTTGATTTTGGAGATTGGGATGGATGTAATTTGATTTGGGATTTTTGGATTGAGAATTTACAGGTTCGGGAATGATTGGATGAATGCAAGGTTAGATTTTGCTATGAAATGTGAGATAAGATGAAGAATAAGAATGAGAAAGTAGTTTTTGAAAAGAAAGGAAAATGATACTCCATTCATTACATGAAGAGTTGATTTTTCTGTTGGTGGTTCTTTTGAGGCTTTTGACTTTTGTGTTTGTGATTGAATTGAATAGGCATCTTGATGGTTGAAGGATAGACGTTTAATTGAATTTGCGAAGATCAGTTTTAACCTTATACTAAAGTTTTTTGGTTAAACATAGTCTTTGAAAGACTGTATAAAACTAGAATTTGGGGATTTGGATGAGTATAGTTCGCTTTGGTAGGGTTGAAAATTTATAGGTTTTGGGATGATTGGATGAATGTTTGGATGAGTATTCCGGGCTCATTTGACGAAAACTGTTAGTTCAATTGCGTTCACTACACTATTGGGTAATGATTAGCTTAAAGTGTTCATGGGAGGTAATGTGCATGTGTGCATTTTCATGTTCATTAATTATCTATTTTTTTGAATTAGATTGTGTGAATTGAATTATTTTGTGGATATTGTGTACAATTACGATCATCGCTACATCATTTTAAGTCAATGAAAAAATCACTTGCATTTATTTTAGTTGTTATATAGTTAGTTTTTCTGTTTCAAACAATTTTACGAGGTGCACTTCTAATTGCTGAACTTAAATTTTCTGTAGAACTATGTTTTGATTTTTGAATTATTAATTATTTCGTTGCATATATGGTATATGGAGTATTGAAATAATGAGAATTGGATATGCAATACACGTTTATCGCTTTGATTTTGTTCGGTTTACCTCATTTTTAATTGTGGTATTATTTTAATAGCCAAATATTTGTGTTATTAAATACTGATTATGTTGTATTTACAATATATATTGTTTATTGGTGATGATATTTAAATGTTAATTATTATTGATTTTTAATAAAACAGGTATAGAATGTTGTATAAACCTAAAATCATATCAATTTTTTAGGTTCATTTTTTTTTAAGCCCGTGCCTTCAGGCACGGGTTATACGCTAGTATATATATATATATATATATATATATATATATATATATATATATATATATATATATATATATATATATTTATTTATTTATTTATATTTATAAATTTGTGGATTGTCCACCGTGAAATTTGATAAAATTGTAAAGTAATTATGGTATGTAGGGCATTTTTGATGGGCATTGTAGAGCGGAGCTTGATCACGGAGTAGCGGTGGTTGGGTACGGAAGCATGAAAGGGTTGGATTACATAATTGTGAAGAACTCTTGGGGATCAAGATGGGGAGAGAAGGGGTTCATAAGGATGAAGAGGAACACTGGGAAGCCTGAAGGTCTTTGTGGTATCAACAAAATGGCTTCTTATCCTACCAAGAACAACTGATCGATCCTACATTTCATTTCCAGTTTCAATTGTCTTTAACACCCACTCTCTTACTCAAATAAGTTTTTAAGTTGAATTGCATTGTTTCGAATTTGAAAATCTATGCTAGAATTTGCAAAAGTCGAATTTGGATGGTATTGAAAGAGTCAATATGTGGTAAATTGGGGATTCTACTTAAATCAATCAAAAGGGATTTATATTATTTCTGAACCATGGAAGAAGAATCAAATATTCAATTTGAATTTAGAAATGTACGAATCACAATGCGCAAATTATTGAACTTTGAAAATCCGATCAAATGTTTGATGGGCTTAGTTCAAATCATATTGGAATTAATTCTTCACCCTCAATAGTGTGAGCAGAAGTGGATCTAGAAATTTGGTTGAGAGTTTATTAGATATTTTTATAATTTAGAGACGACTTAAATAAATTTTTAAAGGATTTTATTTATTTATTTATTTATTTTTTTTAAAAGTATAAAGATAATAGTAAAAATTTTCAAAAATTCAAGGGGGAGCTTTACCTCTTGACCTCAAGCATCTCCGCCATTGTTTCTGAGAAGGATTGGACATTGATTTGATATTTTCAAAAGTCAAGGGTTTCAATGTTCAAATTCGGCAAACATTGAAACTTCAATTTAAATTATTGTAATGAGTAAAACTGATATTCAATTGGAGTTGAGAATCCTTCCTAATAATTCTGTAGGGTTTTACAATATGTACACCTCTTTTTTCTAAATCTACATCCTTTAAAATAGAAATAAAAATAATTATATTTTTCAATTTTTTTACACTTTCCTTTATTCTCCCTCTTCCTCCCTCATTATTCTCCTAGCGTAGCCGCCGACATCAATTTCTCTCTCTCTCTCTCTCTCTCCTCCCCCCCTAAGCCTTGTCCGTTTTCTCCCCACCCCCAACCTAACCATGCCTTTCTGCGTCCCCCTACCTCTCTTCTTCTTCTCTTCTCCTCTCAGCTCCGAGCAATGTGTGTGTGTGTGTGTGTGTGTATTGCTAGGATCTGCAGATCTGAGAGAAGAAGAATGAGAGGGGCTAGGGCAATAAGGGATGCGTGTTGGGTGGTTAGGGGGACCGGCGGATGGTGGTTGGAGGGGGAGTTAGTGCAATTTTACAAAATAAATGGTTAAAAAAATAAAAATTATTTAGATTTTTATTGTAATGGAAATATACATTTGAAAAAAAATCTATATAAGAAATCTAAAATTGGAAGTTTAAAGCTAAGAAAGAATGAGAGATCTCCAATACCCTATTACTTGCTTTTGGTGAATTTGCCTCATATTGGTAGTTTTAAATTAGTTAATTTTAATGCCACAAAAATGCATGTATTAAGTCATCTTTATTATATTTATTATTAATATCTTTATTCCAATTGATGATATGTTAATTCTTGAAATTTTGGTTTCTAATTTTACCATCCATTATGGAATTTTAGAAGACATAATAAATTAACCATTTTGAATTCTTTATAACAATTAATCATAGTGAATTTTTCAAATTGTATCTAATTCCACCATAGGTTAAAGAATTTGAGAAGACATCATAAATTAATTACACACACATATATACCCATTCGAGATACAAAATTTTATATCACAGAGCGAACGAAAATTGTCATAGTCAATCTGGTCCGTCGAGAATAATTTATCTCATAGAATGGTCGGACATGCTAAAAAAATAGAGAAAGAAGACAAGTCTAAAGACTCTGACATGATTGCAATCTTGTAGGTATTTTTTATATTCTATTTGTATATGCATTAATATATTTTTATTTTTTTATCATTTATATTGATTTTTTCTTCAATATTTTGATGATTTTTTGGATTTATTTTAAATAGTGATATGCAGAGTTGTAACTATTTGTTTGACCAAATTTATAAAATTCAGAACATTTTAATCCTAATATTTTAGCATTTATACTTCAATATATATATATATATATATATATATATATATATATATATCTAAGATTTTTCAATATCCAAATATATGAATAATTTAAATATTTTTTTTTACAATTTTTAAAATTTATATTTTTTCTTCTTCAAAAAATGATATTTAGGGGGACTGATATAGTTGCAATCCTTCAGTAGTCGATTCTTGTGCAAACGGTAATATACCCAGGTGTTCAGGCCAAGTTCCAATCTTGGCCAGTTCGAGATTGAGTTCTTTGTTAGAAAAGACTATATCTTTTGGATTGGATTATCAGGTTTGTTCCAAAAAATCTATGGATCTAGTCACCATTCAACTCTTGATGTTGCGACCGCTGCAAATTTCAAATGGGTTGTTAGCGATATTTATCTGAATACATTAAACTATCCATGAAAATTGAAAATGCTCTGGTGTGCAAAGCTCTTTCTTAGGTTTGCAACATAGGTTGGGTTTGTGGGGGTTTAATTTTCTTTTTCATTCATTTTTTGGCAATGGATCGGTGCAGTGAATTCTATCTTTTTCAGTTCATGATTTTAAAAACTTCAATATGGAGCTTAGACCAAATTTATGTAATTAAAAAAATTATATTTATATTTAATGTGAATTATGTTTTATTATTGTTAGTAGAAGAAATAAAAAAAATAAGGGTCTATATTTTATTGTTATTGATACCTAAATAGTATATTTCAATCATTTTTTTTTAAAAAAAATATCTTGGTGAAAATAGAGAGTTGTGATTGAATTTTTTTCGGAAAAAATTCTCCCCCCAACAATTCCCAATTTTTATATGAATGAAGAAATTCTTTCATATTTTAATTTGTGAAACACTAATTGCATTGTCCTAAACAAAGTAAAGATCATTCAATATGGGGTAATGTAAGTTTCATAAAATATATTAAGTTTTTTTTTTTTTTTTTTAATAAATAAAAAAATATTTTTGATAAAATTTCTCTCAATTTGTTTATATTGTGGTAAATATTTACCACCATCACAATCACCACTGATCAACATAACAAACTTTTACCATTACCACAAAAAAAAAAAAAAAAAATTCACCACTTTCGTGACCATTGCCTACCACCACCACTGCAATAACAAACATTCACCACCACTATAATCATTCACCATCAATTATCACAACAAACATTTACCACTACTGAAGCGTAACAAAACTAATTAGATAAACGCAAATCTGGAATTTGCACAACAACAACAAAAAAAAAAAAAAAAAAAAGCTTGATTTTTCCAGGAGAGAGATTGGTTAAACGAAATCAAAACGTCAAATTTATAAATGTGAAAAAATTTAAGCAAAAATGAAATGAATTTCTCTTTTTATAATATTTTATTTTATTGAAATAAAATTTAAATATTATTTATCATTAATATAATCATTTTAATGAATTTAATTGTTATTTCTTATTATAATAGTGGGTTTAATGATTTTTTTTTATATATTTTTTAATAATATTTTCTATTTGAATAAAAGATAAATTTTTACAATATCTATATTCTATATAAGAAACTAAAATTTAAAAAACACTTAGAATGAATGAGAGCACACAAAAGCATTTCTCTTAATTCTCCTTAATTTTTTTTTAATATTATATTTTATTTAAATAAATTTTAAATATTATTTATCATTAATATAGTGATTTTAATTGTTATTTATTATTATCATAGGTTTAAAGAATTTTAATTTTTTTTTATATATTTAGAATAGTGATATTTTTTATTTAAATAAAAGATAATTTTTAAATGAATAAAAAAAAACTATAATGACTCACTAACTAAAATTTTATTTTAAAAAATATTTTTTTTAAAAATTTATATTATTTAATTCTCATATAAGTGTTGATGGAAGTAATTAAAAGATTTATTTATTTATTTTTTTTAATTTATTTTTTTTTTTTTTTTTTATGTAACCGATTTCTTTTTTATTCTTTTTAATTTATCTCTTTATTCATATTTTATTTTATTTAAATAAATTTTAAATATTATTTATCATTAATATAGTGATTTTAATTAATTGAATTGTTATTTATTACTATCATAGTGGGTTTAATGCATTTTAATTTTTTTATATATTTGAAATAGTGATATTTCTTATTTAAATAAAAGATAATTTTTTCATTAAATAACCAAAAACTATAATGGCTCACTTACAAGATTTTTTTTTTTTTTTTTCCCAATTTTAATTTTTTTTTCTCATATTAAGTGTTGATAGAAATAATTAAAAAATATTTTTATTTTATGCAACCAATTTCATATACAAATAGAGCTTTAAAATGACAAAAATAATAAGAGTTAAAAATAACGATTAAAAAATCTACAAACCCACTGTTTTCTAATCTAAGTGACACTATTACTAAATAAAATCTTATATAAATAGTTCACCACACAATTAAAAAAATATAACTAAATAAAATAGTATATATATAAACAATAATAATGCTTAAAATTTGTAAGTCCACTGTTTTCTAATATGAGTGAAACTATTATTAAATAAAGCCTTATATAATTACTTCACCAAATAATTTAAAAAATATAATGAAATGAAATATAAACGATAACTAAATTACATAAATAAAAAATATGTAATTATTAGAATAATTCAGCAATAAGTACTCTTTAAATACTAAAAAAGTGTTAGAAAAATATTATTTGATCCCAAAAGTAGTAAAAAAATAAATATGAAAATGTATTACATAAATCAACATTAATTTAATTCTCAAAATATTTTTAAAATTCAAAAATTATAAACCAAATACTCTTTAAATACTGAAAAAAATATAATAATGTTCATCATTTGATCTAAAAAATAATGAAACAAATTGGAATTGAAAATGTGTTACATAAACAAAAATCAAACTTGACCAAGATATTAATTCTTTAGAGGGTTATAAGAGCAAAATTTTTATTGGACAGTTTTAATTAATTTTTTAGTAGTATAGTAAAATGGCAAAAATAATAATTTTAGATTTAATATTAACGGAAATGAATGTCGGAAATATTTTTTAAATGTTAAGGGATATCGTTGTAAGTTTTCTAAATGACGGGGTTTTTTTTAAAATTTACTGATTATTTTCATTATAATTATATGTAACCATATCTCTTTATCTCTTTCTCTATCTCCAATTATTTAATAAAATTATTTCTCTGCATCTATTAATTACATATAAATCTATTCAATTTTGTGTACTTCTTTTAACATTTGTAACAAAATAATAGAGACCATTAAACAATATAAAAATGACCTATTAGATTATTTTAAAATTATTATTTTAAAAAAATGTTAAAAATTCGTAAAATCATTCTAGGAACTTATTTACTTATTATTCACTACTTTACAAAAATAAATATGAATGGTGAGAAGAGTTTCGAAAATTGGCGTAAATAGTTTTTTAGGTTACAATTTTATTTTTATTTCTCAGTATTAAAATTTATTTTTGTTACACTTTCATAAAATATGATAAATATAATAGTAAAATATCAATTAAACGATAATTGTAATATTCAAATAAAAAATATATAATAATTTATTTTATAGACCCGCATATGATGCGGGTTTAAAACTAATGTACATATACATTTACTCTTTGTGACATGTACGAGATAACAATAATATCCCTCCTCAAATTGATGAGAAAATGTTTGGTTCTTAATTTTTTTTTTTTTTTTTTTATCAAATTGGCATGTAAATAGCTATTGACTAGGCTCGAAAAGCCCCTACCAATGGGAGGGGACAACTGGACAAGTATCCATGGCCATATGTGAGGAAGTCGGATTGTTTTAATAGAATTTTAAAATCTTTAAATTGGATCACCCAAAAGGTAAAATAAAAAATTTGGGAGTTTCTTTATTAAAAAGTGAATCTTTCATCATAGGATTTCTTTTGAGTGCCAACTTCAAATCATGAAATATTTGACCCTTTTCAAGTTTAAAATTGGGATTATCCTAGGGTTTAAATTCCAAAAATACATTAAGTTTCATGGGGTTAAATTCGTGCACTAAAATCATAAATTGATTTTTTTTTTTTTTAAATTCCAATTGAACTTTAAGCTTAACTGATTGAAGGGAAGTCTTAATTAGCATTTTAGCGATTCAATTGAATTAGAGATCCAATTAAGCACCTTTGGTGAACTTTAGGGACTCATTTAATATTAATGAAAGGACACTTTGAAAATTTAGGCGGCGTTTGGTAACCGTTTTTGTTTCCATTCCAATAGTGGGATGGGAATGGGATGAGATGGGATGACAATTTTGTTTTCTTCTTGGGAGTAGAATCGCGTTTGGTAACGGTAATTTATTTATTTATTTATTTTTTTTTTTTTTAGGAATAAAATTGCATTTGGTAACAATTTTATCTTAAAACCAATTTTTTTTTTTTTTTTTGTGAGTTTTTTTTTTTTTTGTTTGTTTTGGTGGCGGCGGCGGTGACGGTCGCCGGAGATGACGGACGGTGGCTGGTGGCGGCGGACGGCCGCAGGTGGTGGTCGGCTGGCGTATGAACAGTGCCCAGTGGTTTTGGGAGTGGAATGGAAATTATGAGAAACAATTTTTTTTGTTTCTCATTTCTTAAGAGAAAAATGGGACAATTCTCAAATGGGAATGGAATGAAAACGAAAACAAAAATTACCAAACGCTATTCTCAAACAGAATTTCCAAAAATTTGGAAATAAAATGAGAAATTCTGGGAAGGAATGGGTTACCAGACGGGGCCTTAGAGATTCAACTGAGCACTTTTTAAGGACCAATTGGAATTCAAATTCTATATAATTGGAATTTTTAAGTTCTTATTGGCATTTTTTTGGATTAATTTAAGGGATAACGGTTGGGTTGGCGCAATTAAATGATCTAACCACAAATTATACTTTTTTTTTTTTTTTAACCTTGAGAAATAGTTCCATTTTAATCTCATTGTATTACTAATTGAAATTTTTGTCCTCATTTTACAAATTACTTAATAAATTAATTTAATCATAGGCATTAACCACTAGACCACCTCCCATCACTGTTGGTCGCTGAACCACCATCTTTGAATGTTGGACCATTGTTGTCAATTCATAGAACCTCCATCGCCAATTGGCAAACCTCTGTTGCCATTGGAGAACTTCCTCCTATGACATCAGCCACTGACCGCGCTAGACCGCCTTTGCCGACCAACACCTTAAGACCAGTAACACCGACCAAATCGTAAGACCAGCATCGTGTTGATGTAGCGGAATGTAGCAAAGGATATTTTAGGTATTAAATTTTATAATTGTAATTGGTTGTGAACTTAGGAATGTAATAACATGTGTTTTAAGTATTTAAAACATTATAATTGAAATTAAATTTTTATTAGTTGGTATGAAATGGTTGAATGTAACAACGAATATTTTAGTTATTTAAAAATTTATCATTGAATTAGTTGCATTAGTGAAATATAAGAAACGGTATAATTGTCAAGAAAAATCAAAAGTGCTAAAACATAAGTTATAAAAATTGGAACAAATTAAGGCGTGAAAAGATTATATGGGAATCACGATCAATTCATTTAATCATTTAGTGATTCAATTGAAATCTAGAAATTTAATTAAGGGCTTTCTGGAGAACATAAAATAAAGGGAAAATTACCTATTAATTCCAAAAAAGAGAAATTATTATCACCTACTCCCATTGATTTTTCTTTGCACCGATTAGTCCCGTCAACACGTTTTTCTTGCACCAATTAGTCTCATCAACACCTTTCCTTACACCAATTAGTCCCATTTTAAAAAATGGTCAGGATTGAGTTTACCGAAATGCCCTCCCGTGAGTTTCACATCGAGAAGGAAGGTTGTCAAATTGGTATACCACCGTTGTCAGTCGCCTGCCGCCGCCGGTCGCCGGTAGCCGCCACCGCCGGTCGCAGGTCGCCGGTCGTTGCCGCCACCGCCGGTCGCAGGTCGCCGGTCGTTGCCGCCGCCGGTCACCGGTCGCCGCCGCCGGTCACCGGTCGCCGCCGCCATAAATTACAGTTTTACCCCAAATTTTATGACTTTTTGTCACTTTTATATGTTCCAAAAAAATAAAAATAAATCTTGATTTTAGGATAAAATCGTTACTAAACGTAACGAAAAATAAGAGAACAATTGATGTTATATTCAACATTTACAGGTGTTGAATGTAACATCCACAGGTGTTTAATGTAATATCATATGTATTTTACTTTGCATACATAAATTAGAGAATAATGGATGTTACATTCAACATCCACAGGTGTTGAATGTTACATTCAACATCCACATGAGGGGTATTTTGGTCAGAAAAAAATAATATCATAAAATAAAAAAAAATAAAAAAACAGTTGATATTACATTCAACATCCACATAAGGGGTATTTTGGTCAGAAAAAAATAACATTAAAAAAAAAAAAAAAAAAAAAAAACCAACAACATAGATGATGTTACATTCAATACTCACAGGTGTTAAATGTTACATTCAATATCCACATGAGGAATATTTTGGTTAGAAAAAAATAACATTAAAAAAAAAAAAATTGTTGTTACATTCAACACCGAATGTTACATTCAACATCCATATGAAATGTATTTTGGTAAAAAAAAAAAATGGCATTTAAAAAAAAAAATTAATAATTTTGATGTTACATTCAATATCCATGTGAAAGGTATTTTGGTCAGAAAAAGACAAAAGGACTTATTGGTGCAAAAAAAAAAATGATGGGAGTAATTGATAATTTCTTTTGTATTTTAAGACTACATGGTGCATGCCCCTAAAATAAAAGTGTAGGTGAACATAACAATTTTTTTATTTTTATCTTTTTTTAGATTTTATTATTTCCTATCCCTTAATCAATGTTCAACACAAAATAAATATTTTGTAATCTAGTAAATAGATTAGTTACATTTAGAGCTATGATATTATACCTAGGGTGCCCTCACGTGATTTTCAGTTTGAACGAAGAGCCTTTTTGAGTCAATTATATCAAGGCGATAATGTTGAATATCTTGAACAACTTCGTGTTAGCAAACAATGTTTTAGGAAATTATGCCAAATTTTGGAAGATAAATGTCAATTGAAACGGACAAAACACGTCCCAATTGAAGAGGCCGTTGCTATGTTTCTCCATATTCTTGGGCACAATCTAAAATATAGGGTTATACACAACACCTATTATCGTTCCAAAGAAACAATACATAGGCAGTTTAACTGCGTTCTTCGTGCTGTGATGAGATTGACCAAAGATTACTTGAAGTTGCATGATTTCATGCTTAGTGAATCAGAGGCAGCCAAATGGAAATTGTTTCAGGTACTCGGTTATTATGTTCTAATAATTAAATTCTTATTTTCTTATATAAGTAGGTTTATATTTTCTTTTAAATACATTTTAGAATTGTCTTGGAGCGCTGGATGGTAGCCATATTCCTGTAACTGGGCCTATGGAAACACGATCTAGATATCGTAATAGAAAATGTAGTATTTCAATCAATATGTTAGGCGCGTGTAGCCCGGATATGAAATTTATGTACGTGTTGCCTGGATGGGAGGGTTCTGCATCTGATTCTCCAGTTCTGCGTGATGCCATCAATAGACAATATTGTTTACATATTTCGCACGATAAAAATAATTATAGATTAAAAATTTAGCAAATTATTGTAACTTTTTAATGTGATGTGATAATTTTTTTATGGTGTAGAAAAGTATTACTTTGTGGATGCCGGGTATACCAATGGACCAGGATTTTTAGCTCCATATCAAGGCACGCGATACCATCTCAATGAATGGAGTGGTAATACACCACAAAATTATAAAGAATTGTTTAATCTTCGACATTCTATTGCTAGGAATGTGATTGAATGATGTTTTGGAATTTTGAAAAAGCGATGGAGTATATTGCGAATGCCTTCTTTTTTGATATCAAGACACACGTACGGATAATCAATGCATGTTGTATACTCCACAATTATATAGCAATTGAAACGTGTTGCGATCCGATATTACAAGCTGAATATTTAAATTTGCTTAACTCAGTTGACGGTGAAATTTCAACGAACCAAGTGGAACAAGAACATAACAATGAAGAACGATCATATGTGTTCAAATTACTGATGAATGGACTACCTGTCATGAGACACTGGCGAAGAATATGTTTGACGATTACCGAGCTAGGCATAATTGATTGTTTATTATATGTTATGTATTGTGTTTGCCTTTATTATGTGTTCTTATGTATTGTGTTTGACTTTATTATGTCTTACAAATCATTTGTGACTTTGATATGTTTAACATTCGGCTTTCATTTTAATGTATTTATTTATCATTTTATATCTTATGTTTATATTTATTTGAAGTTGTTACGAATAGAAATTGAAGGAGAATGGAAGGAACTAGCATGAAAGTTGGGAAAAACAAGCAAAAGAAAGTAGTTGATGACGAAAAGTTGGGAAATTATTTTCGTTGGATTAATGAAATGGAAGGTGCTTTAGCAAATGTTTTAAGAGATGAGAGAAGTATGGGAAATAAGGGAGACGGAGGATGGAAGACAAGTGCATTCAATTCGGCGTCTTCTATACTATCAGCTCAATTTGGACAAAATATTACTACGGACAATATAAAAAATCGAATAAAAATGTGGAAGAAGTATTATGCGGTAGTGAGTGACATATTGTCTCAAAGTGGATTCAGTTGGAACGATTCAAAGAAAATGCTTGATATTGACAATGAGTCCGCATGGGTTGAATATGTTAAGGTAAATTTTCTTTTTCTATTTATTTGAAGTCTGCCGTAAATTAATTTTCACATTGCATGACATATTTTTTCCCCCTACTTGTAGTCTCATAAGGATGCGAAACAATTTCGTTGAAAAATCATACCTAGTTGGGATGACGTAGTTGACTTGTGTGCAAAAGACCGAGTTACGGGAGAAGGTGCTGAAACTGCATTTGATGTACATGATATCATGTCTATGGAGGATGCAATTGGTGATGATGACCATGTAGAATCTACTAATCACGGAACTAACAGTTCTAAACGAAGAAATCGTGAAAATTTAGCATCATCTGCTACATCTCCACCAAAGAAGAGAGGAGGAAAGAAGGATAAGACGGACGATGCGATTGTGAGGTTGGCTGATGCTGTAGAATCTTATTTTAAAATAAAGACCTCGACCCCCTCATCGAAGTTTCCGGAAGTTTTTGAAGTTCTTACTGCGATTCCAGGGCTTGACAAAGAAATCATTTGTCGTGCATTGAATATGCTTCAAGAAGATGAGCAGAAGTTTGACACACTTAAAAGACTCCCAGACGAGCACAAAAAAACTTACCTCTTAAATTGTTTGCCCAAACAATAGATTTATGGGTTATGTCTAATTGTGGACAACTATGTTTAATTTTGGGGACAATATGTCTAATTGTGGACAACTATGTTTAATTTTGGGGACTATATTTCTTAACTTGTTTTTAAGTTATTTTTTGGGGACAATATGTCTAATTGTGGACAACTATGTTTAATTTTGTTTTTGTGGACAATCGTGTGTAATTTAGATTTGGAAAACCTTTGTGTTGAATTTATTATTTTGAATTAATATTAACATGCTGTTAAATATTTATATAAACTTAAAAATCAATAAACATGTAAATTCTGTTTACAAATATTTTATCTATCCAAACAAGGGAATTGTAAATTACACGTTCAAATACTTCAGCTCAAACAGCTATTCAAACAAAGGATTTGTGAAATGAAGAGATTTCAAAATTCAGGATTTTGAAATCCATTCATTTCACAAATCCCTTGGATTTATCAAATCTCTTACCCAAATGCAACCTAAGTTTGATAATTTATGTGTTGTCTTCATTATATGAAGATAACACATATTATTATTTTAATTATTTACATAAATGTTCCTCTTAAAATAAAAAATATATTAATTATATCTCAAAACTTTTAAAATTATATTTTAAATAATACAATAGTCCTAAAACTTTAAAAAGTTAATTTAAAATTAATATTTAACCCCCCAAAAATTATCAAATATTTATTTATACCAAAATTTTCATAATATACAAAACAACCCAAAAATATTAAATTTGTATAAAATAATATTTTCTAAAATATAAATTTCTCGGGGTATTACATTATAATGTGGTGGAGTTGAATATGGAATTAATTGTGAATATGTTGTGTTGAGACCTGTCAGGAGGGTAAGTCCTGCAGGTGATAAAAATATGTTGTTGATTTGACTGGAGAAGTTGAATATGGAATTGATTATGATATGTTGTATTGCAACCTGACAGGAGGACAAGTCCTACAGGTTGTTGAAGAAGATTATTGATATGATATGGTGGTTTTTACCAGGTGTTGTTGACTATCAATATGGTAGAGTTGAATATGGTATTGATTTTTAATATAGTGGAGTTGAATATGGAATTGATTATCAATATGTTGTTAGACCTGACAGGAGGACAAGTCATGTAGGTGATAAAGAAATATGTTGTTAATTTGATAGGAGAAGTTGAATATGGAATTGAGTATTGATATATTGTATTGAGATTTGTCAGGATGATAAGTCCTATAGGTAGTTGATATGATAACTCCTGATCGTATGGTAAAACAATCCTATGGCTAGTAAGAAAATATGGTATTTTATTATATAAAAATAAGTTGATCAGTTGATTTAAACTCGGTTGTTCCATGATATTTGTAAAATTTTGATATTTCTCAGTGTGGTAATATTAATTGAAAATAGGTTTTGATAAAAAAATACTTGATCCATTAATTGTGTTTGTATTATGAAGACAGTACACCGATAAAATATCTGAATAGATATTGGTCCACTACTAGCGATACGTAGGATCCGAGTGTGGGATAATTGTTGAGACTTTTGGGGAGTTTTAAATAATAGTTTTATATACTTTTTATGTTAATTTTAAATGATATTTTAGGAACTCAAGAAGGGGATTTTGTGTAATACTTTTATACATGTTACGTGAGTTTTGAACTTTTGAAACGTATTTATATATTTGAGACGTATTTAATTTTTGTATTTTGAGACATATTTATGTGTTTCGAGATGTATTTATGTGGTTAAGACGTGTTTATGTGTTATGGTATGTATTCATGTGGTTAAGATGTACTTATGTGTTTTGGGACATATTTATGTAGTTGAAAGGTATTTATATTTTTTCAGACGTACTTAAAAAAATCTATTATTTGAAGTTTGGATTGTATTGATATTCATGAAAAAGTTTAGGAGATTATTAAAATTTGAATGTAGATATTGTAGATGATTATTTTTAGTCTCACGACACAATTCACGAGGAATTTGGACTATCTATTGGTCACGATGTTGGTTGCGAATATGTTGGTTTTAATGTTAGATGAAATTGATTGATGTTGGTTATGGGATATGGCAGTGGACTTGAAAAGTCATGCCAAGTGAAAAAATTATTGAGGTTATGGACCTGTTAAAAT